>JABCKG010000068.1:0-25989 GCA_018851835.1 Hypsizygus ulmarius | reverse complement strand
TTTGATGAGGCCCCGGGAAGCTCCCCTAAGGGTCTGTCGGGAAAATAACGTATTTTAGAGCTTCATACAGTATATAACAAGAGGGACCATTCTCGAGACTTTGAACAAATTCATGGGAGCACATTTCCACTTCAGCTGAGCAGCACCCGCCACAGAAAAAACGCCTACCTAAAGGTAGCGGGAATTTATTACTCTATTGTATTGTACATACAATAAAGTCTAGATCCACAGCGCTGTGACTTGATCGGAAAAACACCACAATATGGAACTCTGACGAGTCAATGAACCGAAAAAAAAGAAAAAAAAAAGGCAGACCTACAGAATCCCCCCGTCCGTTCAGCTCTTGAACGTTAACAAAACATTCTACCCTCAAACAAGCAAATTCCACACCCTCACACCCTCCTCCCGCCTCCCCATCATATCCAACAACTTCGGGCGTCCCGACCCCGCGCGCATGCTGAATATCGCCGAGGAGCCCGCAAAAGTCTTGCCTGTTATGTGTAGCGTGTGTGTTATGTGTTATGTGTCATGTGTGTTATGTGGGTATCCGCGTAAGTGGACGTGGACGGGGATGCATAAATGCGGTCAGACGGGGAAAACGCAAGGAGGATTTATGTTGAGGGGTGGGGGGAAAACAGAAGAGAGGAGGACGATGGCTACGCACCGTTTTCGGATCCAGTGCGATTACATACCACCACGATCGTTTCGTGCGGTGGTTTCTCCTCTTCTCCTTCTCCCTCTCCCTCCGCCACCTCCTCACTGACCACCTTCACTTCATCATCAACAATCATCTTTTCCTCCGCCACCGCTTCGCTGATTCCCTCGCCACCCCCTCCCTCACCTTCCCCACCCCCGCCACCGCCCCCACTCGAATAAATCGTCTCGTTGCTCCCTCTCCGCCTGTTATCGCGTTTCCATAAGGGCTGGAGCCGCGCAGTCCAGTAGCGCAGGGTATACCAATCTGGGTCTTCATCGTCGTCGTCGTTATAATTATCTCTTTCCTGTTCCTGTTCCTCGAGGTTCTCGTTTCTTTTCTTTGCATCCTTTTCACCATCCTCACCATCCTCACCCGCAATACCCCCTTCTGTCGCGCCGTGTTCCTCTCTCTCACCCCCATCACCACCATCCCCATGTCCGGAGAATAACCACGCATCAAGCATAACGAGCACGCGCGTGTTGTTCGTGATGCAAAAGTCCGCGAGGTCGTAAGAGGACAAGTCGCCGGAGGGGAAGGGGTTGAGGTCCATGCATATGGCGAGGGTGAGGGGGAGGGGGAGTGTTGTTGGGGGTTGTGGGGGTTGAGAGTAGGAGGGGGAGGGAGAAGTAGATGCAGAAACAGAGGATGAACCTGACATGGAAGAGGACACTGAAACAGAAGAGGACGGGGAGGTAGAAGACGTAGAGGAGGTAGAGGTAGAGGTAGGAGGCGGAAGTGGAAGCGAGAACGAGACGAACCCCGGCCCGGGCTTGGCCCATGTCATGTCGGTCTCGAAGAGGTTCGTCTTGCGGTATGCGCCTATGCGTTCGCCTGTAGGCCCGTAGATGACCGCGCTGTTTGCGCCGACTTGCGTTATGGTGGGTGTTTGGGGGGTGTGGAAGGTCGTGGGACGCGTGCTGGTGCTGGTGTTGGCCTTGCGGGGGACGTCCTTTAGGCTGGGGTGGTCGGAAGGGAGAGGCACGACGGCGACTTCGTTGGGGGGGAGGCGCTCGGGGTATCCGGCGGCGACGTAGCATCCGAGGTGTGTGGCGATTTCTTTGGCGAAGAGGGAGGTGGGGCCGGTGTGGGGAGGTTCGAGGTAGGGTGAGATGGATGTGGCAGAGTCGAATACGTAGCCTGGGGGGGATGATTAATGCAAGAGGATCATGGGATAGAAGACTGAGCCACACCAGTGAACGCCATCTCGGGGAAACACAAGAGGTCGAGGGAGTGCGGTTGTAGTCTACATTTTAATAATATGATATGTAAATCGGGGAGATGGTGTTTGAAGAATGTACCCTCTACAGAGATCGCGTGCGCGTGAGATGTTGGCGGCGACTTGGCCGATCTGGGAGGGGAGGGAGGGGAGGTGGGGAGGTGGGGGATGGGAGAGGGGGAGACGAACCTTGGGATTGAATTGGACGACGCCGATGCGGAGGAGCGTGTGTTGGGGAGGAGCGAGTGGGATCGTCATTGGGCGGACGAGGAAGCGGGGTGGCGGGTGATGAAATGGGATGTCGGATATGGTGCAACGGCTAATTAGGCTCATCGCGGCAGCTCGGGGTTCGATCCAGTATTTTATGACGTACATATTTAGACGTTTAGCAACAAGAGCAAACAAGGGGCATTTTGGTGGAAATTGGTGTTGTTGTTGGAGTGTGAAAGACAGCGATGGGTAACACATCTTCCAATGTCAATTCACCTCGACACTCTACGATCGCACCCCGTCCGCGCCAGACCTCTACGTCGCCGACCCCCGGGCACCCCCACTCGTCTCTCCGCACGAAAAAGAAATCGCTCGAGCTCCCCGACCTGGCATCCTTATCGCTCTCGTCGTCGTCTTCCAGGGGCAGACAGCACCACAATCCCCCCAAATCTGCCTCGATCCCCATCCCTGTCCACCCAAACAACATCACCGCTATCCCAGGAGAAGCAGGCCGCACCCGTGCCCCGATCACCCTCCCCTCCACCACCGATGTCTTCATACCAGACCCCCCGTCCACCCACCAGCACCTGCCTTACCCACCCCCGTCCCGCGCAGCCGCCCACACCCGCTCGGCCCGCATCCAGGAGCTGTACAACCAGTCCCAGGCTCCATCTCATCCACCAGCACCACACCCTGCCCCAGCCCCCTTTGTCCAGGAGACCGTGCACTCCTCCATCCCCATCGCACTGGGCAAGGCTGTGAGGGACACGAGCAACACACTCCAAGATGGCCCACCCGTCCTCGTTCCCGTCACGATCACATGGTGTGGCGGCGGCAAATCTGTCTATCTTGCCAGAGCAGGCGACGACGACTGGAAGGGCCGGCTGCTCATGGATCGAGAGTGCGTTTCCATCTCTATTTCCATTCTGCTTTGCTCACGTTCCCCTTGCTCCAGATCTGCCACATCCTCCGTCTTCCATGCCACCGTCGCCCTCGCACCAGGCACACACCACATCCGATTTGTCATCGATGACCAATGGCGCGTCGCCGACGATCTCCCCACCGCCGTCGACGACCAAGGCTCCCTCGCCAATTACGTCGCCGTCCCCATCAACTATTCCCCCCCAACCACCACAGCCCTCCCTCTCAAGCTCAAACCCGGCCAATCCTTCTGGAGCGCCGCATCCTCCACCGACGACGAATCCCACGACATACCCATCGCCCAACAACAACAACAAGGAGGTGGAGGAGGAACCCACACCCACCACCACCACCACCACCACGCCCACTCTCACTCGCACCACCCACCCGCATGGACAAACGTCCTCCCCCCCGAGCTCATCGAAGCCGCACGCGAAGAAGAAGCCTACCTCGCCGCCTCCGCCGGCCAACTCGATGCCACAACCCGCTCCACCATCGTATCCGGGTTCGTCCCCGCCCCCAACATCCCCCCCGCCCCAGGTCTCCCGCGGCACCTCGACAAGCTCATCCTCAACGCCCGTATCGTCACAGGCGGTGCGGGCGGCGCGGTCGTTGGCTCGGGCTCCGGCACGGGTGCGAGTGGTGGTGGCGGTGGGAGGAGTATGGGCGCTGATAATGGAGGTGGTGGTGGTGGTGGTGCGGGAGGGAGGAGTGGGAAGGATGGAGGAGGGGGCAAGTTTGGGGCCGGTGTTGGCGCGAGTAATAGTGTTGCGGGGAGGAGTAAGGGAAGGGAGAGGGAGCGTAGAGATAGGGAGAGGGATAGAGATCGCGACGATAGAGACAGAGACAGGGGAGAACGACGACGGGACCGCCGTGTGCCGCCCCCGCCTCCACCGCCCAGCGAAGCCGGCACAGCCGATGACGGCGGCGGCGGCGGTATCGAAGTCATCGTGACGACCCCAGGGGACGACGGTCCCTCTGCTGCTCTGCCGTCCAACCCCACGAGCCCCATCGCGTCTCACGCCCTCGAGTCCACTGAAGCCTCGTCCACGCCTACCATGGCCTCCCCCACACCCGTGTCCTGCGTACCCTCCTTTCTTCCTTCTTCCCCAAACCCCACTGCTGCGCCTTCGACACCCAGGCCACCCACTTCTACATCCACATCCACATCTACACCCATACCATCCTTAGCCACACCAGCCCCCTCCGCCCCCTCCACGCCCACAATCCCCCCATCCACCTCGCGTCCCCTGACGCTCGGGTTCGACCCCTCGCCCGACGCGAACACCCCCGCGCTGACGGACGACGCGAGTGTCCTGCCCGTGCCGTCGCATGTGGTGCTGCATCACTTGTCGACGAGCGCGATTAGGAATGGGGTGTTGGCGGTGGGGAATACGACGCGGTATAGGAAGAAGTATTTGACGACGATTTATTATAAGCCGACGTAGGGAGTGGGGGTTGGGGGGGGGGGTGTTGGGGGGGAAGGGAAAGGAAGGGTTGGGTTGGGTTGAGAAGGACGTGGGGGAAGGAAAGGGGATATTGGTGTGAGACATGAGGTGTGGGGACGCGGTGAAGCGAAGCGATGGGGTATATGGGGAAGAGAACCGAAATTGCCAGCGAGGTGTACTAGAGTGAGACAGAACGTCGCCCGCCATTGGGGGGGGGGAAGGGTTCTTCTTCTTTCTCTTCGTGCGAGTGGTGGCGCGTGCGTGTCTGCGTGCGTTCAAGTTGAGTTTGAGCTTCATACATAAGGTACATGCAAGATTTACATACATACATACTGATTCTGAGATATACATACATACATATGTACTTACGTAGGTACATGCACGCTGTTGTTCGAGTTTTTTTTTTTGATTTTTCTCTACATTTTATCTGATCCTGTCGTGTTCGTGTTGTATCCACTGTCGAGATCTGTGCGAGTACCGAGCGCTGAGCAAATCTACATCGTTGCAATTGTATCGTAAGTTCACGAGCCACAATGAACTCTGAATCCTGCACATTACCGTTACGCATCGACGTGCAACATACGTTGGACTTCTGGATGGATATTGAAAACTCAAAACAGTATGAAATGAGAAGTGTTGAAGAGGAAGAAAAATTTAAAGATTCATAGCAAGTCGCAAAAATTTCGGGTACGGGGAATCGAACCCCGAGCTGCCGCGAACAATTTGTCAGAAATTTAAGATGAGAGGCGGCAATGTTAGCCGTTACACCATACCCGACGATATAAATTCTTGGTACAAAGGTTATATAATTTCATGTTGATTTAAATATTAGGGATGTAAGTACTAAAATAGAGTAAATACCTCCCAAAAATTAAAGGTAGAGTACAAAAGGGTTCGCATATGCAGTCTACCCTGCCTGAACGACATGATACGAGATACTATCATATACACTCGTGCATCTATTATACTGAAAGAATCCATGATGGGGATGGACTTAGAGTTATTCGGATATGGGAGTCGAGTCCCGGCGAGCTACCGCAATCTGTTATGTGCAACCACGACAGTTGGCATAATATGAGAGGCGGGAATGTTAGCTGTTGCACCATATCCGAAGAACGACGACCATCGTTCTTGTGACATTGTTTTTACAAGTGCAAAGTTATGTCTAGATAGATAAACACATCCACGATGCATTCCGATTCGCATCACCGGAATAGCAAGACCACCCAACCAAGAGGAAACCATCACGGATCTCGACACCGTGCCTTTTTGTTGCGCCACGCAAAAATCATCTATGTAAGTAGCAAATGATCAAAATACTGCGCAAAAAAATAACCCAGCAAAGCCTCAGCGACGCAACGACGACGCTCAAGAATGCTTCGCCATCGCCCGCGCAGCAACATGGTCCATCGTCGGCAACACCCTATCCGTGCGCACCTCCGGCGTCGTCCCGCGGCTGAGACCCGTGCTCTTCCCGCTGATCATGTCGAGCTCGCCCACCAGCGTCTGGTGCCGGAAGGCAAGACGGATATCTGGAACGTTCGTCTGTGAGAGGCAAGTCAGTCAGATTACGCCGCGAAGAGCGATGGATTTGGGAGAGGATGGCAAGACGTGTGGTTTTACTTACCTTGTTGATGTCGTTACCTGCTGCGCCGGGGAGGAACCACTGGGTGCCCAGCCAGTGCCGTTTGACCTCCATCTCAAATCCGCTCTGGATGACTGAGTTGCGTGCGAGCTCGGCGAGGGAGCTTGCTGGGAATTTGTAAATCTAGCAAAGATGGTTTCTTAAGCCCTCTTCGCACCCGTGATCAGGAAATGTCATGGAAACGTACATGCGCTGCGACGCTATACTCTTCGAGCAGCGGTTCCTATAAGGGTGAAATACGAAGCATCAACAGCGAAACTCCCCTACAGTAGACGTAGTGGCCAACCGACCTTTGTGAAGTGGAACTGCAGCGGATCGTCCGTGCTCAAACTGACATTGAGCCCAGTCTTGAAGAAGTCCGGCAGGGGATTGCGCTCATACGTCAAGAAGAGCGCGTTGTTACTGAGAGGACTCATCGCGATGCCGATCTGCTTCAAGTAGAAGAGGTACTGCAGTGCAGGAACTTTGCGCAGCAGAATCCCGTGTGAGATAGAGTGGGACGTCAAGAATGCGGACGTGAGATGGTCGGTATCGCCCGCTTCGCCGCAGTGCGGCCGAAACACGAAGGTATCTGGACATTTCGTAGTTAGATTGGGTGCCGAGGTATTGGATTCAAGACGCACTGAAGCCGCGTGCATGGCGCCAGTTATTCAAGCTGGACATGTTGGCGAACATGTAGTAGATCCTGAATCTCACGATCAGTTAATGATTCGTTATTTGCAAGCGTGGTGGCATACCAGTATGAGTAGGGTGGCGACTGGTTTGTGTTCCACAGTCGGGGATATGGGAATTTCTTGTGAATTCGTCGCTCGATCTTGGATTCGTCGTCAACCGTATCGAAGCCGACTACACGCTGCAAGAAAACGTGAAGTTCAGGATGGGTAGACGGGTCTTTCGTGACTTCGAATAACGGGCGGAATACGTCTAATGAGAGAATATAGCTGTTAGTCAAAGAAAATGGAATGAAACACATATACTTACTGATAACAATGTCCTCAAAGGTTTCCACTGAACCGTTCGCTTTGTATACTTCGTATAACCGAGGAATCTGGATCAGCCAACGGACGTTGTGAGAGAAGAGTTTGTGGTTGATGATCCATTTTGCGAGCTTGTCCCATTCATCTGCAGATCGGCCATAGATGCTGATACGCCACTCGCAGTTCTAGCATCCAGGGTCATACCTTAACATGGAAACACAGATGGTTTCATAATTACCTGGTACTTGCTCTGTTCCAGATCCGTCATTAACTCTAAAAATACAAAGCGATTAGTTCAATGGTGACGACCTGAGATATAAGGGCATACCCTGAGTAAGTTCAGCAAGATAGCGGCCTTGGATGAAGTTATCCGTCTTCAAGAAGATCTCGCGCAGCCGCGATTCCCCTATAGGATTGTACTTCAAGTTAAACTTGTCGAAGCGATGGAAAGAATCGTAGTGGGCATGCATGTCTAGAGTATCGATTGAAAGATCGTATGCAGTCAGCTTCAGCGATTGGAAAACTTGTTGCAACGTCAACTCGGCCCCGTCACGAAAGATCACAACGTCCTGGATGGTCGCGTATCAGTGGGCGGTGAAGTATAACATGAAAATGAACAGACTTTTGGGCTGCGCTTCATCTTTGACTTGATGAAGCGAAGCAGGTGCTTTTGATTCATGCTACTAGAGTGATGAACGTGGGTATCGACTTTTCGAACATTGTAGAAATCTCTAAATGACGTAAATTAGACATAATTTATTCGCAAAGTTTCTAAAGCATACCTGTGAGGAACACTCTAGGTCACCGGCATTAGCTGATGATGAAAACAGAAAAAGTAAATGAACCTTCATGTCCGCCAGTTCTTGAAATTCGTTCAAGAGGGTATACATATCGAATTTGCTTGAAAGATATTTCAACCGTCGAAAGGCGAAACTTTTCGTAGGGCCATCCGCGATGACATTGAGAACGTAGTCAAGATCTACAAAATATTCCCGAATATTAGGAACATCGAACACCGGTGTTCTGTCGGAAGCATCCACGACTGCTAACAATGAGCGAAAAGGAAAGAAGGAAGGGGGAAGATGACACCTTTCATATCATTGTATACTTGGTATACACCCTTGTCATCGATTTCGAAACTCCAAGAATGCTCTCCTGGAATGTGGCATTCTTCGAAACGGAATTCATCCACCTTCGTCCCATTGGAATCCTCGCTGCTGACAGCCTTATCCTTATCTGTCCAATGCCAGTGAGGCGGGGGAGGTGCTGGGTATAATTTCCATGGTTCAAATGGTCCAGCCGTCCGGCCATTAGAAGTGTCATCCTGTAAAGTGCTCCCTGAATGTGGCTGCCCATCATGGTCTTTTGGATTGTCGCCTAGCCGTTGGAGAGATTTGCACATGTATTTATCGCGTAGATCGAGGCATTTCTGAAAAGACTGGAATAAACTGGCATATTCAATGTTCAAGATGGATTCTGTGAGAGGGGTAAGATCTGACGCTGTTCATGTGATTTCACTCCTACCAGATGCATGCGCTTCCGCTGCTAAGACGGCTTCGTCTCCATCCATGGTAGCATCGAATGACGTCGATTGTTCCTCAGGAACATGGGGGTGTAAAGCGGTTAGTTTGAAGCTCCCCGCAAAGGATGAATCAGATAGTGCATCGGAGCCCCTTCTATGAGCCCAGTATTTTTCCTCAATCTAGAAACCATGGTCGAGAGTAAATATAATTGAACAAACCCTTGAACTCTAGATGGATCTTGATGAAGGGCGCTAAACGTACATGTTGAAGACTCTTTTCTTCTGAATACCCAAAGAACCCGTCTTTAGCTTCAGGGATATGAAGACCAGAGGTCTCTCCAGAAAGGTTTGGAAGAGGTTCTGAGCTCTGTTCTAGGCTGGATGGCATCGCTGTTCAGGAAGAAATTGTTCCTGGCTTCGGTTAACTAACAATTAGTTATCAAGAGTGTTGATAAATAACGGGAAATCGGGCCGATCAGTAAGCCTGTGACATCATTACTTACTTCGACCACTGAGAATACAATTTGACGACCTGAAAATGTTCGAGTGATATGTTCCTCAATAGAATCAGGACTGGCAGATGCATACTTGACCGCTTGAGCTCGCGCAATCTGTTGCACTGAGAGCTTTGAAGTTGAAAGAGGGAGATCAGATCAGGTGACTACGCCCCAATGTTTGCCCATGTTACATCCAGAGTCCTTCCGAAAAAAAGTTGTACAAGCCTCGAAACACGACGTTAGCTTCCTTCCAAAATCCTATGCCGTCCTCAGCCAAACCCGCTAAAGGCTCCGACAAAAAATCCGGTTCCAAAAAAGGGTCTAAATTTTCCGAAAAGCCATTGGCTAAGGCCATTCCACCACCCGCCGCGGAGCTCTCGTCTGAGGAAGAGAACAGTGAGGACGAAAGTGTCGATGAAGAAGGTATGGCAAGGCTAATGAAGGCGCTTGGAGAGGACGGCCTGGATGACTTCGATCGGGCACAATTAAGTTTGGCACTGGGCTCGGACGAAGAGGAGGAAGAAGAAGACGAAGAAGGAGAAGAGGATGGGGAAAGGGAAGAGGCTGGCGAAGATGAAATATCTGATGAAGGCGGGGTGTTGTCGGATGAGGAAGACGGAGGTGGTGAAGAAGAAGATGTGGAGGAAGAAGGGAACCTAAATGAAAACCACGAGGAGGAGGATGTCGCGCTTGAAGATGTTGACTTCATGGACGACGACGCTGTACCCCGGCAAAAACTCGAGATTGATAACAAAGTGTGTGCTCTTTATGACTTTGTCCTACACTGCTAAAGGCTACCTTTCAGATTGCTCTTGAGAGGATTCGGGAAACCATTCAGCTCGATCCGTCTTTCCCATGGACAGAAACACTTGTCCTATCATACCCTGAAACAATAGACGTCGACGTAAATGACGACTTGAACCGTGAGATCGCCTTGTGAGTGGTTTCCGATGAAGTTTGAATGATAATGATACTCATGCATTTCACTAGCTATAAACAGGCGTTACATGGTGCCAATGCTGCTAGGGCTCTCGCCGCAAAACATCAATTCCCATTCACAAGACCTTCTGATTATTTTGCGGAAATGGTGAAAACTGACGCACACATGGAACGCATACGACAAAGGCTTCTGGATGAATCTGCTGGAATCAAGAAAAGCGAAGACAAACGGAAGGAGAGGGAGGGCAAGAAGTTTGGGAAACAAGTGCAGGTGGAGAAACTCAAGGAGCGAGAGAAATCCAAGAAAGAGATGGAAGAGCGCCTTAAGGGTCTCAAACGAAGTATGTCATTCTTCCTTCTGACTTGATTCAAGCTCAAGGAGGCTCACTGATGGCTATCGTATTCAGAGAGAAAGGATGTTTTGGATAACCCTCAAGCGGATGACGACGCATTTGATATCGCAGTTGAGGATGCCCTCACAGACCGGCCCGCAAAGAGAGGCAGAGGTGGAGGAGCTACAGGCGGAAGTCGGGGAGTTAGCCGCCAAGCGCGGGATTCAAAGTATGGCTTTGGAGGCGGCAATAGGCGGTCAAAACAAAACACGAAAGAATCTACGGACGATTTTGGTCCTGGTTCGAGAGGCGGTGGCCGAGAGGACAGAGGCGGGAGAGGGGGCGCAAGGGGCGGGAGAGGGGGTGCAAGGGGTGGCAGGGGCGGGAGAGGTGGCGGCGGCGGCGGCGCCAACAAGCGTCTGGGCAAGGGACGACGGATTGCAGCTCGCAGCAAGTCATAACCTGGTCAGCAGGTCAATGGAGCGGATTTATGACAATTGTTCAATTTGGTATTGGCAATATGTGACTGGTTTGGGTCAGCGTAGAGCAATTATCGCAGGGAATAGAAATGGGTTCTAAATAATAGCGTGGAGTAATACTTTTTGACCGTTCCTTTTGAAAAAAATGTTCGCAAATATCTGGTCTGCATAAAAGGAACTTCTCAGTGTGCAATTATTGGCGTGCATAGATTAAGAGAGCAGTTCATTTAATTCGTCTCGGTCTTCGTGGCCTATGTGGTAGCCAGATCAACTCAACTGTTCATCGCATCGTAAACACTTGTGTAAGTTGGGGGAATCCAGATAGTAAGAGTAGCAATATGGTGCCGGTGTCAACAGTACAAATATCTGGAAAGAAGTTGTAACGGTCAGTGGTGCTGAGTTGGACCATAGGTAGTAGCACTTTGGCAAATTGTTCGATACTTGTCTGTTGACTGACGGTGCGCCCGTAATGGAGACATATAATTGATGGGCCAGCACTGAAGACGCCGTGTTGACTGCAAATTGGATCTTAGTGGAAGTTGGAATTTTAGTGAACTGCGCCACGTGCATCATAACTGCTTAGGAGCAAGGCCTTTGCTTCCACACAACAACAAACCCAAGGATTCTTGGAAACTTTCCGAAACTGGTTTTGAAACTTTGGAGCCCATCTTGATGACAACTAGATGCCACCTTACTTGCTATTATCCATTCGTTGAGGAATCGCCTTCATCATCAGAGGGCTATGCAACCAAGCGGAGCTGATTGTCACTTTAAGCTCAAAAGCCCACAATGTTCCATCATCCGAAACACACGGCGCTAGCGTCCATTCCGGGTCTCAATTGCTCTCGAGCTAGGAAGGACACAATCTCCTCTATGCTCGCAAACGGATATCCGTATTCTAGGTAAGGGTAACTAGAATGGTCGAATGTTATGCCTTCTCAAGCTGCTATAGGCACCTCGTCGGACATAATTCGTGTGTGAACGCTCTCACATTTTCTTCCGGTAATGGTCGATTTCTGGCAAGCGGGGGCGACGGTATGTCCTAGAACTATACTTGTCTACTTGGTGATGAAGCTAAGGATTTATCTGTTAGACTTTAAAATTTTAGTTTGGGACTTTTACCAAGAGGACCTTCTCGCTCCCACATGTTCGTTACGTGGCCCCAAGGTAGTTTTAAATCATTTGGATGTTGCCTTGTACATTGTTGTAGAATATGGCTGCGGTTTAGGGCAACATTTTCTCACTGGCTTTCTCCGCCACAAACCGCTATCTCTACTCGTTAGTTGCCTCTGTCTTCAGAGCTGTTCCTTTCTGATCTGTTGTAATTAAGAGGAGGCACAGACGAAACGATCCTCAAGTACGATATCGCGCATTTTGCTTCCAACATAGGTTCTTCATCGACCGCCCATCCCGATTATACATTTCGCGATCACGATGTTTGTTCAAAAACCCATTTTGATTTCGCAATTAACTGTGATTTACTCGCTTTCTCTTTACCATTATACAGGACATAATCCGAGCAGTTTCATGCCACCCGTATCAGGACGAGATATTTATGAGTGCTGGGTAAGAAGCTTTTGGGAAACTCTTGCTTTGATAGAAAAAAAATACCCATCGCTTCCCTTAGCCAGGACGGACGTATCGTGAATCATGACGGACGAGCCAGCAACCGTTCAGCGCGAGCGCAGGATACTCTCCAATTGTCCACGGAAGTTACATGCATACAGTTCCATCCTGTTATGGAGCATATCTTCGTCACAAGTGACAATCACGGTGTTGTTTGTCTTCGTGATACCCGAATGGCATTTGGTCCTCTAATGGGAAGAACACAGCAGGGTATTGTTCAAACTGTGAGCTCGATTCCATTGTCAATTTGTGTTGCTCATTGAAGCGAGCACACGCCATTACAGTATAACACGAAACTTTCTAAAAGCGTGAATAACTATTTGAGCAATCCAGAAGTGAGCAGTGTGACATTCGACAAAGATGGTCAGTCACATAATCATATCGTTTCGCTTTTGACCCAAGATCTAACTGCTAACTGTTTTTCAGGGATCAAGCTTGCTGTAACAATGCTTGTCCGTTGACTTCGATCATGATCTAAGTTAAGACTCACGTTACACACAGTATTATTACCCAACAGTATATGCGTTGTCTGATCCCAATCCACTCGCAGTTTGTAGTGGAACGAATGATCCTGATGGTACATCCGTCTCTCCTACAGAGCGATCTTACTCCAATTCCTGTACAATCAAGGTAGGTGTCCATCTCTCTACCCAAACCTTGGATTGAGTATAATTTCTCTTAGCATGGCTCCTTCGGATGTATCGGTTCCGATAGGGACGAGCTGTATTCAGCTGGGTCTGATGACTTCTGTGGATACGTCTGGAAGATTCCCACCCTTGCAGAATTACAAGAACAGAGGATTGAAGTCAACGTTAATGATTGGACTTCTAGAGAATGGCCAAATACCATCGGTAAGATGCTCCAGTGGGAAGCACATAAAACTATATTTCATACAGTTATTTTAGCCTTTGCAGAAGGTCTAGGCAAGCGGCGCTACATTCCTGTCAACCTCGCAACACCCTTTTGTCACCTAAAAGGTATGTAGCTGTTTCCCAACCTTCTTTTTTTAGATTCCATTGCAATTGTCAAACTCCACTAGGTCATAATTCTATCGTTAACTCAGTGCTCATACATCCCCACCTATTGCACATTCTCACATCTGGCATCGAGAAAGACATCATCCTGCACAGCCCTACATCCTCTTCACCCTGCTGCGGCAACTTAGGCCTCACCCCTTCTGAAGTCCGTCGTCTAGGTGAAGAAGACGACGCAGATAGAATAATATATTTTCGCGCCTTAACTGGGTTAGACACGATGCGTGAGAATGAAGATACCGAGAGAAGGACAATCATGATGTTCGACCAGTAAGCTTTATCCAAAACTCTCGAAGTCACGGGGCTGATTTTCCTTGTGAATAGCATACTGAGGGAAGAGGGTGAGGTTGATGTATTTAATAGTCGGAGATGGTTAGGTGGTTCGGACTCTTCGGGCTCAGAGGAGGACGATATTGACATGGATCATGGAATATGATGAACTTACTGTATCACTCACCGATGCCTTGACAGTGTCTTTGCTATTTATGTCTTTCTGTGCCTCGATCTGGAGATCCTGTGGGATGAGACTGATGCCTACCCAAATGAAAATAATTGACACTCGATAAAACGGGGCAGGGCCCCGTATCCCTCCTGCCCTTTTTATTTAATTTTTTTTAATTTATGAAGAGGACCCCGTCATTAAAAGGGATAAGGGAAAGGGAGGAAAAAGTTAAGAAAGGGAAGCTAATTTTGCCTCGTATAGTGTAGGCGATTCTCCGCGTAAGGAAAAATACCATGATAATTTATAGGTCATTATATACCCAATCTAACCCAAGTATAACCATGAGTGAAGAGAAAATTATCTAGCCATCAGTACCAGATACTTCGCGTCCGGTGAATTGGCACCATCTCAGCCGTTTCAAGTCCTTCGATCTTCTCCTCTCCACTCTCCACCTTTTTTGCGACATCCCATAAATAAAAATCGATCAACACACTACTAACATCTCCTTCCGTCATGCCATTCAGGCAATTCTCTTCTGCAATAATCTTCAGCATCTGTTCCCGCACTTTTTCGACAGCGATAATGCTCGCCGAACGTAAACTCAGCTCCTCTCTCGATCCCGGCTCCAGTGGCATACCTGCCTGGAGCATGCGAATAAAAGATGGAGGGTAGTCGAGTATCCGAAGATGGTGCAAGATCTGCGGCACGCGGTAATCCGCGAACATGGTGAGCTGATGGATCTGTGGACCGCGCTGACCGGGAAAGATAGGGTGCTTCACAGTGGGCGCTGCAGGGTAGAATGCAGCCCACGTTTCCGCCACCAATATCTGGGCGCGCTTCCAAAGGCAGACTAAATTTCGATGGTAATTAGCTCGTTGATAATTCTTTGTTTTTCATATTTCGCACCTTTGTTGCCCGCGAATATAACTTCGTCACGGAAGGAAGGGAAGGTCTCAGTAACCATGTGAACGAGCTCCAGAGCCGTGCCATCTCCCTCGTGACGTCTCTGAAACTCATCAATAAATCCTTGGAATGAGCCGCCGAACTTCTGGGAAGTGTACATGAGCATGTTTATAGAATAATAAATCGGATGACTGACGTTGCACAAGATGCTTCCTACTTCTCTCATGATCGCTATGCGTTGGTGTAAAAGAGGGATCCTCTCCGTCGATTGCTTGCACGGGCGAAACACATTTTCAATTAAGGAGTCAGGGCATAAGGTCTCCGAGGAGTAGAACTTTGGATCGGTGATAGGAATATCGTCATCAGCTAGGGCTTAAACAAGGTATGAGTGGTGTGGGTACATATATAGAAGGCAGGGAAGTTCACCCCTATTCAAAGAAGCAACAAGACTCCAATAACCTGTCCAGACCTTTTTCCCCTTAGACTGCCATCCGTCATCCCACTCAACGCCGTAACGTTCAGGGGTGCCTTCCTTGTCTGACCAGAAACTGAAGTTCAAGGCGGAGATGAGAAATATCCAGTTCAACACGGATTTATTTAAGGGATCTGCGGGAAGGTATGGCTCCGTTGGACATATGTGAAGCGGGTGCGTGCGCCATGTACGAGGCGTGTAGGACTCTACCAGGAGTTTGCGACGTATCTGAGAATTTATCGAAGATCACGTCAAAATACCATAAGCTATCAAAGTACACTGACATGTCTTGCAGCATTCTTCACGCCTTCATCATTGATCCTGATGAGGTTGGTAGCCTTGAAGCCGAAGAATTCTCGCCATAAGGTTTGGCCCGACGTGCAGATTAGATTATAGCCCTACCTTGTAAGCAAACTCTGAGCTTAAATAAGGCCGCGAAAGGAAAATATAATTGCATAGGATGGTCAGCTTTACGAGAGCACGTGGATCGACATTGTATCGTAAACCTACAGTAGAAATCACCTATTGTCAAAGTTGTCAAAAAGGGAGTTCGGATGAAGGAAGCCGGATACAACCTATATACTCTTAGTAGGCACCTCATGGACAGTCGTCTTTCCTTCAAGAATCATTTCGCCGTGTTCTTTGAGATCAGGCTGAAGGGCATAGTCAGCAGCGCACGTTTGAATATATCCCGCCGGTCATCCTCACCTTTCCAAGAAGCTAACATACATGACAGGGCTGCTGTTAGTAAATTCCGATAAAGGAAAGAATAGTCATACAATTCCACGCGTCTTCTGAGGGATATGAGGATTGAACCCGATGTCAATATAATTGCACTCCAATAGATGATCACATTTAAGTACCTGCGCAACACCTGGACAATGATGTCAAAGTCTATTTCTGGCCTAAGCAAAATTGAATTACTGACCTATGACCTGCTCTTTGAAAGGGACTTTCCCGGATCCAGCTTGTTCGCTGGGTACATCCGCGAGAACAACCGCCGGCTGTTGTGTATGTACTTCGCTGCCATCGCCGGGTTGCGTGGCACCTGTCCATCCCAAGCTGATTTTTGAGTTCAAGCAGGTATAAAGAGCAGCATACCTTGCTGAGACGGGGTATAGCTTCTTGTAGGGTGCACAACCTCGGATGGTAATCGAACGTGAACTTGATTGGTTTGAGGGCCGATATTGGACTCGTGATTTGGGCCTTGACTGCCTCGAGCGGGTTCCTTTGAGAAAGACGTCATGATAAATGCAAGTCAAATGCAAGTGTCGTAATGGGAATTGAATATGAGGCTTCAACCTTATCGTGATTCGCTCCTTATATATGTTTGTAGATCTCAAATAGATTCAAGAAACTGATAAATAATTAAGAAAGTATCATTGGTATGACGCATGAAGGCATGACGTCATATTGGTGCCTGTCTATTGTAGTACACCGTTGGATGTGTATCCTCAGCATATTCGTCGAGTACAGAGTTCTCTGACAAGGTGCGGTGTCTGGCCCCTAAGCCTGTACCATCGGCTGTCCAAACATCAGTCGTGAGACGAACTGGAATAACTTCCCGCAGCTCATGGAAGGGGGACCTGTGAGGTTCAGGAGGCGTTACAGAGAACAATATGCAATCCTGCAAAACAGATCAGACATGTTGGTCTGGTGATAAAATGATGCATACCTTCACGCTCAGACCACATGCTTTGAAGCCAGAAACTTTGATGGAGTCATTGATGTTGATCTCGCCAGAAAACAGACTCCAAGTAGATCCGTCGCCCTATAAAGCAAACGTCAAGCAACCCGAAAGCTAGATTCAAGGTATCACGAACGGCATGTCTAAAGACTCCTTCACCGATACAGTCCACCCTCCACATGTCGGTCTTGGCACCAGCGATGATGGTATTTCTGGAAAGAACCTGATTAAGGCAAGGCACGAAAGTCAGATCAAGGTGACACGTACCTGACATCTACAGTGGATTGCCTCATCACCTGGATGCGAGTGACTTGTCTCGGATTTAGATAAAACGGGGTTGGGGCAAAAGGAAGGAAAGCGGCTAGTGAACGCGAGGAAGACTGAAATGATAGGTGAAATGGGATTGGCTCTGAAATACAAAAGATACGGGAAGCGGGAACGTAAAGCTTTGTGCTGATGGATTGACCACCAGATGCACTGGCGGAAATCTCGGATTCATAGCACCGCCAGAGCGGTGTCTCGACGAAACCATGAACAGAAGGGGACAGACGGGCAGGGATCGGGACAGGAGATCGGGTGCGTGGATAGTGGATGAAAGGGGTTGTTATGGTGCTGTAGGAGAGAATTAAATTCGAATACAAATGCGGGAAAGTTAGACATACGTGGATCCAAGGTTCATTCCTAAAAGGTTTGATTTGACCAATGGGCGAAATGTTACTCCAGCGTTAGACCTATTGATTATAGCACTGACAGCATACTTAAAGAATATTGAAATCCCTCTGTTCAGGAAAAAAATTAGCTTCAACTTACATCGATAAATGCTGTAAATCCAGGAAGCCCTGAAAGCTTGACATTGAATGTCGGGGGTAGAGGCTGTTCGGTTGAATGAGTTAGAGATGACGATAGATATACTGACCGCAACTGACGTAGGTCTTGTCCTCCCAGGTGAATGTGGGTGGAAGGCTCAATGAGAATCGCAACGAGGAAGGGCACACCGCATTAGCAGCGTCCTTCATCCACACCAATGCTGTGTCCAAACATAACTTCGCAGACGTCGTACCACCTTCTGCGATCTCTTTCAGCCTCAGCCTGCCTTCAATCTGTGCTGTTCGGTCAAACGAACTCCGAGCAATACATGACTCGAAAGCCTACCTTCACTTCGACACTTACAATACCGTCGGTCTTTAACAGTTCAATAATACCTTCAACACACCCTTGGGACCCATAAATGGGTAGCGAAATATTGTTATCCTGTGCTGTTAGTCGCAGATGGGCATCCCCGTTCCTTGACTTCTTGACGAACTGTCCAGTCGGCCGAGGCCGTAATCGGTCCACCAAGGCGATGCGTCGCTCATACACATGGGGCTCCGCCGAATAGGATGGAGTATAGGTGAACGACGGAGCAACATAGGATGGGAGACTGCTGGTAGACATGTTGGTGGTACTTTGGAACGGAGGGCACCGCAATATGATCCAAGAAACGCCGACGGCTGTGTTCTCATAGGGGAAATCGGAGAAGCGGTGCGTGGTACAGCAGATGAGAATCTATGCACCATATGGACGCTCTGACTCTACCGCCGGCTCGGCATGCGATGGCTGCAGCAAGTGTGGAACCCGGATCGCTCAGTATACAGTGCTTTCATGGAGAAGAATCTCACAGCAGCTCATAAGCAGGATACTAATACGGTCTTTGGAGGTGCATGTGTCAACGATTGCCTCATTATTCTCCTGCGTTGTGGATGAACGGAACTGGGAAACAAACCAAAGGCAAACACGGACAAGCAAGGAGAGTACCAAATCGAGTTTTCCTTCCGAAGCCGCACACTACACTTCAGCAAAAGGCGTATATATTTCCAACCTACACTCTGTGGATTCGAGAATGGCTCGTAAATGAATGGAGTGGCATCGTTTCTTTCTTCTCAACCGTTACTCTGCTACTGCCGCACTCGCGCCGCCGAACCATGTGTGTCATGGAGTGCATGTGGGACGCAAAGTCATTGTCAATTCCAAGGCCGAGGCCGTCGTTTGGTGCCTTGACGGAACGACAGGTGTCTTATGCACATAGGCGGAAGGAGGCGGAAGGCTCATGTGTGACTGTGGAGGTTACGCGATTCTTGTGGCGACTGTTGAATACACCACGAGCATCCACACCTGTCGAGGTTTCTCCCTCGTTGCTCCACCCTTCTCTCACGTACATAGACCTCATGTAGATGGAGCTTCTTGGTTTTAGCTGGGGTAGCAGGTGATGATGATACTGGGGATATCAGCGACTCGTTGAAGTGACCATCTCCCATGAATAGATTTCGGTTGGATTTCGGTGCCGTGGCCGGATATCCACTTGTGCAGTCTGCCGGAATGCTGCATACTCCGAATATCCTGCTTAAGCTTAGTGTATATTGTGTTGTACCATCCCGCAACACTTTGTCCACTGTTGTCCAATCGCAAAACCATTGAACATTGTCAAGAGGAATAGTATTCCATGGATTTCAGAGATCGATGATGATAGTATGACAAGTATTCGATGGTACAGTAAATGTTGAGAGACATGATGATTGCATGAGATCAAAAGGTAGGCATGAACGAAGGGGAAGGAGACGAGAGAAAATTCACAACAAGGTCCTTCTAAAAACAAGTACAGGAGATATAGGTTCTACGAGGGCTGATGTCCACTCAGCCAGAGCACATCAAGCAGGCTTCCTTATTCTCCAGCGAGCACTGGAGCGTCGCGTCAGCCAGCTCGCGATCCCTCTGACGCTGAAGGGCGGCGGCGAAGTCTGGATCAATATCGGCAGCCTTCTGCACCGTGTCGTCAAGCGAGAGGGATGCGAGCACTTGCTCCGGTGTCTGCGTCTGCTTGAAGGTGGTCGAGTCTGTAAACTTCGGTGTTGAGGAGATGCCGGGTTCGTGCTTGGCCGCAGCATTGATAGACAGAGTCGAGGAAGGAACGGAAACGACGGGGGATGCCAGTGGCGATGACGACGACGAAGACGTAGGGGTTGGAAGGCCAGCGTTCTTCTTCGCCAGGTTGGTACGCGCGTTGAGGTTCTGTGCCTTGGCATCTTTAAGGACGCTTTGGTCAACCGTGAACTGGATTGCCTGTGCAGCAGGCCTCGTCCGAAGATAGTACATGCCCGTCTTCAAGCCTTTTTTCCACCCATAGAAGTGCATACTGGTCAATTGTCCGAGAGTCGGTGACTGGAGGTGGATGTTCAAGCTCTGGCTCTGGCAAATGAATGCACCGCGATCGGCTGCGAGGTCAATGACTTTCTTCTGACTGATCTCCCAAACGGTTTTGTAGATCGCCTTGACGTTATCAGGGATGGTGGGGATATTCTGGATGGATCCGTTGTGAGCGATGATCATGTTCTTCATGTTGTCATCCCATAGGCCGAGATCGACGAGTTCGCGAAGAAGCCATGGGCACACAACTTGGAACTCGCCAGCAAGGACGCGACGAGTGTAAATGTTGCTAGTTGAGGAGGAATCATAAGCTTCTGACCATGAACGTTATCCATGTGTAAGCCATACCTCGTGTAAGGCTCAAAACACTCGTTAAAACCAAGGATCTGACTCGTCGATGCCGTAGGCATGGGGGCCGTAAGAAGAGAATTTCTAAGGCCAGTCTGCGCGATCTTCTCCTTCAATGACGTCCAATCCCACAATTCAGTTGGTGTTACCCCCCAGAGATCAAACTGAAGTTGTCCCTGCTGAGCCGGACTCCCAATCCATGTCTCATACGGACCGTCCTTTTCGGCCATCTCAGCACTCGCTTCGAGGGCACCATGATAGATCGTCTCGAATATTTGGATGTTGAGCTCCTTAGCAGCGAGAGAGTCGAATGGCATATGTAAAGCCATGAAGGTGTCAGCAAGACCTTGTACACCAATTCCGATGGGTCGATGACGCATGTTCGACCGACGGGCCTCAGGAATGGGGTAATAGTTGACGTCGATGATTCGGTTCAGATTGAAGGCAACGACCTTGGTGACATCGTGGAGCTTCTTAAAGTTATATTCGCCATTCGTGATGAATGTGGGTAGGGCCAGAGAAGCAAGGTTGCAAACAGCGGTTTCGTCGGGTGACGAGTATTCAATAATTTCTGTGCAGAGATTCGAGGACTTGATTGTACCAAGATTCTTCTGATTTGATTTCCCTAGAAAGAGTGAGCAAGAAAAGGAAGGGTCAAAACAACGACGAACTGTTTGCAGCATCCTTATATAGCATGAAGGGGCCCCCGGTCTCAATCTGAGCCTCAAGGATAGCATACCACAATTTCTGAGCTGGAACTGTTTTCTTTTGGCGGCCCTCTCGTTCGTACTTGGTGAACAAGGCCTCGAACTCCTCTCCATGAACTTCGTGGAGTCCGGGCGCTTCGTTAGGACAGAAAAGAGACCAATCCGCGTTGGCTTCAACCCGCTTCATGCTATTGGATGGGCCGACGCTTAGAAATCGTTTTAGTACGATGCATGTTTAACTCACAAAAGATCAGGAATCCAAAGCGCGTAGAAAAGATCTCTTGCGCGTGCTTCTTCCTTGCCATGATTCTTCCGCAGATCAAGGAAGTCGAACACATCAGCATGCCAGGGTTCGATGTAGATCGCGAATGCGCCTGGCCGCTTATTTCCTCCTTGGTCGACGTACCGAGCTGTGGCGTCATATGCACGAAGCATTGGCACGATGCCATTCGAATAGCCATTTGTCCCAGCGATATATGAGCTAAGACATAACCGTCAGCGACAGGCAAGAACACGGCAAAATGAAGTACCCAGTGGCTCGAATGCAATGAATGTTGAGACCAATTCCTCCAGCAGTTTTACTTATCATGGCACAGTTTTTCAAGGTGTCGTAAATACCCTCTATGGAGTCATCTTTCATGCAGACAAGGAAGCACGAGCTGAGTTGCGGATTGGGAGTTCCGGCATTAAAAAGGGTTGGAGATGCGTGGGTGAAATGACGCTCAGACATCAGATTGTATGTCTCGATCACCCGATCGATATCGGAGCCATGAATACCAACGGCCACGCGCATGATCATGTGTTGTGGCCGCTCAGCAACGCGACCGTCAATGCGGAGGAGGTAGGAACGCTCCAAAGTCTTGAACCCGAAGCTGAGGTGAGGAGCATGAGTAACGCCGGCAATAAAGACGCGTAGAATGCAACTCACTAATTGTAGTTGAAGTCACGGTTGTAGATAATCGCAGAGTCAAGTGTCTCTGCGTGTTCAAATACGACATCATACGTTTCTTTCGAGATCATACCAGCGGCCCGACCGTTCTTGGGGTTAACTAAACGGACAGTCAGTGAGAAGCTAACAGTAAATCAAAGTCCGGATACCATAATTGTACAAGTCTTTGATAACCTGAGAGAAGTTTTTCTTCGTTTCCTTGTGTAGGTTAGATATGGCGATTCTGGCAGCAAGGACAGCGTAGTCGGGGTGCTTGGTTGTTAGATATGCTGCAGTCTCGGAGGCAAGATTCTGGTATGCGTTGGATAAGGGTGGGTGGCGAGCAGGAAACGGGTAGACGCACATCAAGCTCAACGGTGGTCACGCCTTGATAAACACCAGCAACGACTTTCTGGGTAACCCTTTGCAGAACGATGAGTTGTGAGACATCGAACAAAAGATCGCGCATACTCGATGGGGTTCACGTAGTTCATATCAAGACCATAGCAGAGTTTGTCTATCCTCGTGGTGATCTGGTCAACAATAAGTGTGAGACGCGACAGAATGGATTCGGGATGCTAACTTTATCAAACTGAACGCGCTCCTTGCGTCTAAATGCCAAATATGAGTAAGTATTGGGGATAGACACGCGTCGCGACGCGTCTCAACAGAACGTACCCATCTGAAGAGTCAGGTTACACACATCAGAAAAGGTATGAACGCCAATTCACGCGAAACAGACATACCTCGCTTGAAGACGAATGCCATAATAACGTGTTTTGGCTCTTTCGAGCGGGAGGGTGGAACAGAGGATGGTGGAGGAAATGAGAAAAGAAAACCACATCGCCCAAGATTTATAAGTTGATCCCTGACTAAGCGACATGTTTGACACGCTCATCTGATCGTCTCGTTCAACAAAGATAAGGAAAAATATAGACCTTGAATTTCACAGCAGTCATCCATCCACAGTACCTCACAACTCTAGAGAGAACAAAGACCATCCAGTAACTTATGTTCGACAACGTTTTGGGACTGTCTCCCAAGGGTTACGTAATACTGTTACTAGTAAGTACGAGGCAGATGGCTCGCTTCCCCACTAATTGCTGTAAACATTGGACAACAAGGGCCTTCAAAGTTCACCTGCCTTAGCCTGCCTTCACTTCCAGTTGCAAAGCCATGACTCCGACGAATACTTCCGACTCTATGTTCGACTCCAGCGGCACCGATGCTATTCTCTCTGGCAGCTTTGGAGTTGAGAATGGGAAACGACAAAGATGTAGTTCTGACCTTCAATCTGACCAGACTTCCCCGATCAAGAGGGCTCGGGCATCGACGACAGATTCGGAAACGGATTGTAGGGACACTGAAATGGCGTTAGTGGCCTCTCTGCGAATAAAGCGCGATCCCACCTACTACATGGAGGATGGAAGCTGTATTTTGTTGGTAGAAGACACCTTGTTCAATGTGCGTCCGTCATATTTGTTGCGGGGTCGTACTTACTATACATTGATGTTGAATGAGATAGGTTCATCGGTCAATTCTTAGCAAGGATACATCAAGTTTCAGCACAATGTTCACTCTTCCTCAAGGTGGTCAGGAAGCTGAAGGTCGTTCAGACGAAAACCCAATTATCTTGACTGGGGATATGGTGTCCGAATTCCGTAACTTCCTTTGGGCCTTATATGCATTGTGAGAAACCAATGACCCGTTTTCGATTTGCTTAAAGCTGTTCGTCTTTCTCTAGACCTCCGGAACTGAGGGTAGCCACCTCACCAGATGCAGATCTGAATCAACTGATTGATATTGCGCGCGTATCCAATAAATATTCCTTCAAGTCTCTCGAAACTTGGGCTCTAGATGCTATCCATGAGTATGTGAATCGTAAACCATCGCCCATCCTCTCTGCCATACCTACGCCGCATGCGTACACGTACTCTTCGGACACACTACCCCAAGGCTCATGCGCTGGCAATGCCATCCGGAGCATAGAGCAGCTCACCAAACTGATCAGACTTGCCCAAATGTGCGGCCACGAGCCACTACTCGCTACCACGATCAGCTATCTGAGACAGTTGATGAGTTCTTCCTTGCAGTATGCCTACCTTGCGATGACTTTGGCGGACGAACTTGACATCCGAACTCTCCGAGGCGTAGCGTATCTCGAGGTCATGCAGAAAGCGGTCCTCGTTAAAGTTACCAAAGCCGACACAGCTCTCAAATCATTGACGCAGCCCCATAGCGAGGTTGGAACCAATGCACCATGTTACAAGGAAGGGGATGTCGATGATGAAGGACGGTTAATCATCAATCGCTCTCAGCAGCTTCGCCTCCTGTCGGGCTATTATCGTCTCACCGGAATATGGGAGCGCTTTAGGACGAAGCCGCCACATTTTGACCATTCTTCGTCCTGCGGCGCGACTTGGCACCAACACGGCTGCACTCAGAGTTGGCTCGACTTCTGGACAGAGAAGACCAGAACCGATGCGATCCTTTCCATTGGCCTTGCAGACGTCTTGGGCAGATTGAAGCATGTTCAGAAGGAGTACGACCGATGGGGAAGTGCTCCGTACATGCATCACGATTGCAGGAATGCTGCGAGGAAAGGCATCCAGGAAGCCGTAAAGAAAATTGAAGATGCCCTCCCAGATTTCTTCGATGCTGGAGACGAAGCATAGTGGTCATTCGCGGCTAGTTACCCATTCGACAAGTCTAAAATGGAAGATAGGCCAAATCTCATTTGTACAATATGCGCATGCGTACATACATCCTAGGAAGCTACAATGTATAAATACTTTCGATACAGGTCAATTTCGCCGACTCCCATTACGACTACGTTTCCCGGTCTGGACTTCGCTCGCAAAAAGGGATTCCTTTATAAACCCTTCACTGCCACCGTATCCATTCATGGCCCATGGTCCACTCGCTACATCAGGTTGTTTGATGTGAGTCGGTCGTCCACGAGCATAATTGACGTCGGTAGGAGATGGCTGCGGTGCCACCATCATGCTCCGCATAAGTGTGTCGATGTCAGTGGTGCTGGGTTGTGGTTCGAGTGCAGCCTGAGAGCCGCGAAGTAGGGTACGTTCGAACAGCTCATTATCCTCCAGTGATTGCACTGCTTCCCTTAAGCACATCATTATCCTTTCATACATGCCTGAAAACAAAAATCTCAGAACGGATGGAGTTTTGTGCATTCTGGGAGAGACTCACGACGTTCCTCCTCAGACCGTGGTTCAGGGCGAATCAACAGAGGTTCCTGGTTCGCCAATTCTTCCTCTTCTCGTGGTTTCCCCAATCCTATCCGGTCCTCCCATTTTTGCTCAAAAGCTACTTGAGTGATTTGATCCTCGCAATCGGAGAAGGAAGTTTGGTCCTCCCCGTAAGTAGTTCCAATGGAGCTTGCAGGAGATGGTGCGCGAATTACAGGAGGCGCGTATTCTGTATGATGCTGGTTGGGTGTCATTGTCTTAGTTGAAACTTGGTTGCAGAATCGAGGGTATAAAGAGAGGTCATGTACAAGCAGTAGAGCCTACAACGCGTATCTGTTGGGGAAAACACGAATTCCCATCCATAGAGAAGGCGAAAGTTGAACGTTGAGCATTCCTCGATTTGATGGTGAAGCGAGGTTGCGGATGTTGACAGGTGATTATATTTGAGGTCGTTGACCTCTGTATGATACTCATAGTTCTCACCTTCACCAGTCCTTCACCTCCTCAGGGCACAAAGCAAATCAATTTAAGGCACGTCAGAAAACCAGTCTACAAGCTGTTCCTGAATCT
>JABCKG010000067.1:0-41488 GCA_018851835.1 Hypsizygus ulmarius | reverse complement strand
CAATCAACTTAACATTTGAATAAGCAGGAAACATCCATCAATACACCTGCACTTGACAAGGGTTGACACCAAGAAAAGCAGATTGAACATGAAATATGGAAAGTGGGATTAAGAAAGCTCCCCATACATGGAGTATAAGGGGCCCACGTGTGGGCTCCGAATACATAGACGCATGTTACAATGCTCATGCCTATGACTTGTCACTATTTTAGCTTGCTCAGTGATCTGAGTGAACCTATTTTGAGAACGTAACATATAACTACTGAGCGTGAACCAATAAGAGTCTGAACATGCTGCGTAACGCGTAACATGGTGTGAACCTACGGTCGAAATGGTACAGTATTAGTAGCACAAGGACAGTAGTACCTTACTTACGTAATTTATCGCCATTGAAGTAACTTTGTTTTCGACCATTGCAACTTCTCAATCTTTTCGACATCTGTAGGCTCGATTGACGAATAGTTCGGATATGCCTCGCTGTACTCGAAAAGGATGTGGCCAAGAGTTTGAACAGAATAGCACCGAGAGCTGTGTGCATCATACAGGTGCACCGGTAAGCTTGTCCCTTCTGAGATGATCAGCAGTTTCCGCAGATCGACGACGACAACAGGTATTTCATGAAGGCCTCAAATCTTGGTCATGCTGCAACGATTTCAACAAGCCAGTTTTGGAGTTCGACGACTTTATGAAAATACCTGTGTGTGATATCCTCTGCTCATCAAGATACAGGATGAGCGGACTGAATTATGATTATGGTAGGGATGTACCGAAGCTGATTGCCACTCTGACGAGACGCCTAAAGCGGAAGCACCCAAACCGTCGTCTACCACGACCGTCACGTTGTCTGAAACAAGCTCGGGAAAGGAGGTTTACTCATCTACGCAACAACTGTCGATACGATCTTCAACTCCCGCTCCGATATCAGTGTCCGCAGTTGAAGAGGAGGATGATTTGAGTGTGGCAGTGAACCCTGGAACTCTATGCCGGCATAATGGTTGTAGGACAGCCTTCGTGAGCGACGATATCAACAGAAAGGGAGACGGCGAGGGTACGATCTGTGCTTATCATCCTTCGCCGGTGAGTTTGCCCCTTCGCTTCTTATCCTTGACCAGCTCACCTTTCTTCGTGTAGCCACTTTTCCGAGAAGGAAGCAAGGTATATTGGAATTTTTAGAGTCATCCTTATTCACTGCACATTTTTATTTAAGGGCTACCTCTGCTGCAAGCGTCGCGTATTGGAGTTTGATGAGTTTCTCAAAATACCTGGATGTAAGACTGGACGCCATGTTTTCTCCCCATCGGTCCAGATGGCGAGTGTATGTGGACAGAAACTTGGTGCATCGATCTTGTCTCGACTGACGCGCCTTTTATTCACAGACTGAGGAAATGACGAATTGTCGTATTGATCATTATCAGACGGTGGACAAAGTGCACGTCTCCATCTTTGCTAAGCAAGTCGACAAAGAGCGCAGTACAATCAAATTCAATGAATCACAAGTATCACAGCTTTTATACGTTATAGAACTATTACTGAACGGATACTAACAGGTAAGCATTGACATCTACCTCCCTGGATCAAAGCGATTTTCCCGAATTCTTCAACTCTTTGGACCCATCGACCCATCGCAGTCAACCTTTCAGTATTACGGTACCAAGGTATCACTGTTCCCTTGCATCATTCCTCTGAATCACATCTCAACTTCGTACTAAGGTCGAACTGCACCTTCAAAAACAAGACACCCGGAGCTGGACGGTTCTAGAGAAGACCAATCAAGATCTCGGCAACATCAGTTTGACTTTCGGCGTGGGTGGCAGAACAGGGACGGTTGGCGCAAAAGACATTATTTTTGATGATGTCAATAAAGCTCGAGCAACCCAATAATAAACAGGAATTAGCATTCTGTCTACAGTTGCTTGTATATGCGAAATCTACACCATCTCTACAATACGCCGGGCTTCTCCAACTTTTCATACACTTGGATGATATCTCCTTCCTGAAGATCAGCGAAGGTCGTTCCAAAGCACAGGCCACACTCGGTGCCCTTGCGTACTTCGGTGACATCCTTTTTCATTATTCGCATGGTGTCTAACATCCCTAATCACAAAAAAATGAGCCTTCGTCAAATATGCAGAATAGGGAATTACCTTCATGGAGAGAAACGCCCTTTCTAACCAGTCTAGCGAACTTACCCTTCTCTACAATGCCGTTAACAACACGACATCCAGCAACCTTCTTGGTTTGCTTGGCTTTAAGTTGAATTTCGAATAGCTGGAGAACAACGGCCTCTCCAGTTACCCGCGTTTCGATTATAACAGGAAGCAACCCGATAATGCGCTCTTTGATGATGTCCATGAGCCGGTAAATCACGTTCGATGTAACAATTGGAACATCGTTTTGAGCGGCCAGAGTCTCGATTGCCCTCGGCGTGGAGACGGAGAAACCAACGACCATCCCTGTGTATTCAATGAGCACGGTGAGACCAAACGCAAAATATGTACGTGAAACGGACCTCCCACTGCCTTCGCCATCATGACGTCCGACTCCGAGATATCACCTGCACTCGAAGATATAACACGCGTGATAGCCTCCTTGTTACCAATGCCCTGTAATGCACCCTCGACCGCCTCTGCACTTCCGCTGACATCAGCTTTGATGATCAACCGCAATTCTTTCGGACCTTTCTCTGTCTGCTCAGAAGGGAACTCTTTGGCCTGATCGCCGAGTTCAAGCTCGCGCCGTTCCCGCTCTTGTCGCCGCGTAGAGTTGATCGCTTCAACGTCTACTAAAGTGGCTTCGATTTCTGCCTTGCGAATACGATTGGCGACTGCTTTCTTGACTTCTGTCTCTGTACCTTGGAGGACCTCATCTCCTGCATTCGGTAGAGTCTTCCACCCTGATACGGTGACGGCCATGCCAGGATAAGCTGCTTTTACGGAAGCTCCAGTCGAATCGTTCATCACTCTGACTTTGGCTTGGCTCACGCCGCTTATAATATGTGAACCAGGCTTTAGCGATCCACGAAGAACCAGCACAGTCGCCACAGGACTAGAGCGAAGTCAGAGCGGGGTAGAGCCAGATAGGAGAGTGACTGACCCAAGACCCTTATGGACTCTGGACTCCAATACATACCCCTGGATCGGGCCATCCGTCTCTGCTCGCAGGTCCTGCATTTCCGCAATAGCAGAAAGCGTCTCTACGAGAGTGGGTAGACCTTGACCAGACAATCCAGAGACTTCGACGGAAGGGATATCGCCTCCGAAGACTTCCAGCTGAAGATCCTCTGCCATCAGAGCCTTTTGAACGGCATACTGAGAAACCGTGAGCTTTGAATCGGCATTCCATATATCTCAGATACTCACGACATCAACACCCGCTTTATCAACTTTGTTAATGGCGACCACAACCCCTGTTTTTCCCGCCTCTTTCTTTATAAGGTTGATCACCTCCTTTGTCTGGGGCATTATACCATCATCAGCAGCGACGACAAGCACTATTATGTCTGTCACTTCTGCACCACGGGCACGCATTGCTGAGAACGCCGCATGTCCAGGAGTGTCAAGGAAGGTAATTGAACGCGGTCCATCTGCATTACCGTTGGCTGGAGGAACTTGCACAGAAAAAGCGCCAATATGCTGTGTGATACCACCAGCTTCCCCGCTGGCCACAGAGGATAAACGCAGACTGTCAAGAAGGGTGGTCTTCCCATGATCGACGTGACCCATGATTGTTACAACCGGAGGGCGGGATTCAAGAGACGAGGGATTGGAATGAGGTGGACTGTCATAGGCGAGACTAAGTAAATACAAACTTGTAGAGCAGCGATGAGCAATACTAACGGGGAGTATATATCGAACGCGGCCTCGTCGTTGACAATAGGATTTCGCCCAAACTCCTCAGCCAAGAGGACGGCATAGTCAGATGTCAAAACTGAAGGGGCAAGCGTTGAGGGCAACAAACAGGAAAGGATGCAGAATGCATACCATGATCATATTTAGCTTCATCCGTCATTCCAGCTTGTCTCATCTGACGCTGAAGGTGCTCTATAGAAAAAAGTGAGCTCAATAAAATTGAACGTGAAAGCGAGATCTTACCAAGTCGTACCCCAAGAAGTCGAGCCAACGTACCGACAGACACCGTTGACGGTATATAGACATTTGCACAGGCTCGCTTCTCAATAACTTTCTTCTTCTTAACTTGGTTCGGGTTCGGTTTTTGCATTTGTCGAACCGAATCTGCGGGGTAAGTGTCCTGGCGCATTTTCGACAACAGGGAGCCTCGCTCCTTGAAGGCAGCTCGATTAGGGCGTTCAGACCGGACATGCCGAGATTCCAGGGATAGTGGCTCGACCTTCGATGCGCTACGCCTAGGAATATCTCTTTCCGGCCGACTTCGAACTGGATGTTCACTGACACCTGCGTTCAGAGGTGGGCGCGACCCGAATGTTCGCTCCATCAAACTCTGGCGCTGCTCTGGCAAAATGTCTATGTGAGAACCGCGTTTCAGGGACGATCCCGATTGCCTGGACGAAGACTTCGATGCTGCAAGTGGATCTTGATGGGGGGCGACATCTCGCTGGAGTCGAGGGTCATTCCTGGATGACGGAATTCTATGTGGAAGATTTCGTTCGTCCTGGCCAGATATGTGCGAGGAGGAAGGAGTGCTGCGGGCCCATTTACTGAGCGCATTAACAGATGGGGATGCTTTTGAGAGCTGCTGGGGATTTGTCGGAGAAGAAGAAGTGGGTTTCAAGCGAGTGTCTGTTGACCTAGTAGTTAGTAACGGAGGTCGGGGTGGTGGAGTCCGGAGCCATTTGTCTGAGTTACGCTGTGTCCTAGCGTCCGCAGATGGGTTTATAGAGATAGGGTGCGACGGAAGAGCTGGTGGGCAGCCTGCATTGTGCACCTGGTCCTAAACAACATGAGAACGATTAGAAGCTGAGATGAAATAAAATACCTTAGTTTGCGCAGCAGTTGCGGCAAAACGGGACTGTGAACACGATGACTGCACCAGACGCCAGGCTTTGCGATGTCGGTGCATGGCAAAATGCACCAAATGAAATCAAAGCCCGTTCCGGACCACACCTCCCAGTAATTCCGCCGAAAGCTCTCATCCCGTCACATGATCTTCCATGTTCTCCCAATCCTCCAGGTGTCTTCGCCAGACCCTCCCACTTGGCCGCACCTCTGCCCTCTCCAGATTCCCTCGGCGCAACACTGGAGCATCAAGGGCACTTCGAAGACCTATTCAGAACGTCTCTGAACCCACCACACCAGAGTTCCGTCCTCGCGAGAATACATGTTCGAGTGGCGAACCAGGGCCATGGAAAACCAGCCAGCGACCGCCAGCAACAACCAACCCAAGCGACAGTCTCAAGAGACTGCTTTTAGAGAACGATAGGCTGATTGTTGAAAGGTCTGACATAGTTCTCCCGACTATTTTGACGCGCATTCCAACCAGTGGCAATCTACCAGACAAATTGAAATGCTGAATATATTTATCGGCTTTGAGCAGTCTAATACATATTCCATTAGTCAGTCCTCGCCAATACTGCCGGAGTTTTCAAACAAACATTCTTTGAAAATCCAGGCAATGAATTAGGCGAACCCTTGGGATATATTGCAGAAGAGCCGAGAGGATTTCTTGCCGTCATGGCTCGCCAGGCTTTCGCAACGCATCGACCATTCAGAGCCGTCATCATGGACTTACAGGGATCACCTATTATGTGGGTATGTAATACAGTGTTCTCTCCTGCCGGGTAGACTCGCATATCATCACAGGTTCGCCGACCATTTGCGTGGATTAACTCTAGAATGTTTGTTCAGCGTCTAAAGGATCTTTCGGAGTATACACCAGATGGAAAGCCGGTACTAGACACCTTTGCAGAGGTTCAGCAGGTGTGGCACCCTTGGCGAAGACGATATGATCTTTTCATCCGGTTTGTATTTTGCTACCCACATAAGACAAAACATCCTCCTGACTGGTTAGCTTCAGTGAATCGCCTGAACGCATCCTCTCAACTGCCTCAGAAGCTCAACCTGAACCAGAGCCTTCAGTTTTCACTCAGTTTGCCAAGGTTGACTCAGGTTTCCTAGCGTGGCACTTCAAGCTTGTTGATAGGAGGGGAGAAGAGATCTCATATATCAGTCGGGCCTTCCGAGGGTTTGGCCGTGAGGTAATACTATGTTCTCTCCTCTCTTCATACACAAGCTCATGGATGGATTCCAAGATTTTCACAGATACTGGTAAACCTTTGAAAACTGAACCATATTGATGGCCATTGATTTGCTACCAAGGTCGATATTCTGTAAATTTCGGCCCTCGAGAGTCTGAAATCGAGAAGCCAGGTACGCAGCATGTACTTCGCGATCTGACGCTGGACGAACGAGCCGTATGTACTTGACGTTGCTGTTCTGAAAAGTTCGTGCTTATTCTTTCTCAAGGTCACCCTTGCTTTGGCTGGTATGGAAGCTCTTTGAGTTCTACTGCCGAAGTCTTCCTGAAAGCCTTGTGCAATACAGTCAATATCGACTTTGATTACTTTTCTCGCCATTCTGGCTCTGGCCCTGGACAGTAAGAGACTGCTTCATGACAGTGTTTCATACTTTGATTTCTCCTCCAGTGGTGGCCTCTTTGGAATGACGGCATGGGAGTAGATGCATCACTGATACCAGAGTTATCGGCTTAGGTGTCTGAGTACCCCCTCCTGCCGAGTCATGGTGAAACGTGCTTGGTTGGGACAGGACACGAGTAAACCTCGGGAAGCTTCCCTCAAAGTCTGTCCCCAAAGTCCTCTCAAAATCGCTCATAAATACAACCTTTAGAACTCGTTGGGACACGGTACTGTACTACGATGCAGGGAAACAAAGGGAGAAGTTATCAGATGACGTGCCGCGAACGCGTTCGCGGCGTGGCCTGTGTTCTCTCAAGTTCATTCAGCATGGCATGGGAAGCAACTGTGACTCAGTTTGCTCCCAACAAATAGATAGACATGCATATCTTTTTCTGAAATGAAGGTTTAGCAACTTGTGAACGTTCTCAGGCTCCAAGACTGAATGTAGAAGCAATTCTTGCTTAAGTTCCACGTGGCCCCGGGATGCAGTCACCCATTTATCACACCTCTGGGGTTCTTCTCAAATCCCAGAATTTTCATATCATAACTACTGTACTTACATTGTGGCTCGCGGAACAGATTGACTGCGTCTTTGTCCTGCTCAAAAAAGGATCGACATTTTGAGATGTAGCGGGCCGGGCAAGACCTGGACGATCGATACTCTAAGACGCGACAAGCCAGAATTCAGAATTGACATAGCAAGATAGTATGTTATACCTGTCGATAACTCCAGGAAAGTAACCGACACCTACACCAAAATATATCGGCCGGGAAGAATATTAAGTGGCGGCTACAAACATGAAAAATAATAAAAGAATGTGTATGCTGTAGCAGTCCTGAAGTCCATGCATAATACCGAGAAAGTTCAAATTATTCGTCTGGGAATGATCACTGCCAGAAAAAGTCCATCGATCAACTGAAGTACATACAGAAAGCCCAGTCAACCTAAATCCCGGTGACATGACAATACTAAGCGGATGGAGCGGGAGTAATCAGTGGCTCTCGGTATTCATAACGGGGACGGGCGCCACCAGAGCATAGAGGTGAAGGAGGGGCAGCAGTGGGACCTATCCAAGGGTCAAGATAACTGCAGGATGATACGGCGACCATCATTCCATCGGTATCAGCAGTATTGGCCCAACCGTTACCAAAGTCAACCGTAGCAGTGGCGGTACCGGAATGGGTGAAAGTCGGCGGTGGAAGAGTCACAACAGTGCCTGTCGGAGTATACGAAGGAAGGAGAGAGACGGGACCACCGTTGCTGATGACTGCTGGAGGCCATGCCAGACTACTAGTCACACTGGCGGGAATGTTACCAGCACCAGCACCGCCAGTCTGCCAGGACTTCAGGGGCGGAGTCCAAGGGCTTGAGTTTCGGCATACACCTTGTGCCTCACGAGGATCTTTGGGCATCCATCCTTGCTCAAGCCCGAGCTGATATGACCACGCCGGCGTTTCGACCGTTCCAGTGACACTGGAATTACCAATTTTCCAAGTCCAGAAGAAATAGTCCTGGTAAATCAAGGTAAACAAATGTTATAAGCCTATGAAAATAAATAAATTACCTGAAGTGCATCCATGCTTGCCAGTGCAAAATTGCGAATAGCCGACTTCATGGCGCTGTCATAATTTTGCCAATCTGTCCAAGGTCTACAACTGCCGACGCGAGCACCGGAGCCAGGGTATGTACCCTCATAACGTGTTCCCAAATTCACTCCATTGAGGAATAAACCGCAATCAGTGACAGCGTTGCTAAATTCTCCAGCATTGGTCAATCCAAGTGCTTCCATCGAATTGTTCACTGCTGCTCCCCACGCGCTGCATGGCGTATTGCGATACGATGCCATATCGGCGTCTGATTGACCGCCGAAACAGAGATACGGATGCGTGTCGATACTGAGGCGATCGGCGTTTGGGAAAACATCAGCCCATCGGTTTCGGGGAATGAATCCGTCGTGGATGGATATGAAAGGCCCATTGTTCTCCCCAGTTCCGCCCACCCTTCGAATGATGTGATACGCTTCCATGTAACTGAAAAAGCATATGTTACACTGTGAAGTTTCGATCAAGACGCATATCGACTCACAAACTGTTGAGAGCATCTTGACCTACTATAGACCCCTGGGGCTCATTGAGGATTCCAAACATAGTCACGACACTCCTGTACTGTGGCTGAGATATAAATTGTGTAAGAATACGGATATAATCGAGGGTACGCTGAGCGTTGGCGTAACCCATGGGGCCATTCAAAAAATTAGTCGTCCCAAGGCGACCAGAGTGATTCCATCCATTTTGACTACCAGGGACGGAGTGCAGATCCAGATTAATACGCAAGCCATATTTCCGCGCCCATTTAATAGCCTTAAGGAAATAACTATATGTAGGAGTGTAATCACGTGAGAAAAGCGCAAGTGAATGTATATCGAAAGACTCACGTCCAAGAGGTCTTCTCCAAAAAGGGCTCGCCGTCGCGAACTTCAAGCGCCCAATATCCAAGGGGAATTCGAATATAGTTCAGGCCAGCCCCCGCGATCTCTGCAAAATCCTTCTCCGTCTGTCTGAAAGCATGAACGGATGACCAAGAAGCAGTGTTTTGTAAACTCACGATGAACGTCTTATAGTGATCCTCTAATTGCTTGATGCCCCCACGAGCGGTGTCCGCTCTCATGGCCAGACTTAAGGTCCATTCGTCGACAGCTGGCTCCGGATTCGAAAGGTATTGTTCGAAAAGAGCAGGAGAACTGAAATTATCGTGAATAAAGATGCCGGAAGGTAAATACTTTTGGGGATGACTTGCATAAACTTTGAAACAAGTAGGTTAGATAAATACGGCGCGTTTATGTTGAGACTGGACTTACCGGTTCAGTGTTCAACCAACCACCGATGTTGACTCTACCATAGAGAAATACACATTAGAAATATATCGCGAAAAAAAAAAATGCAATGCCCCACCCTCTAATCTTGTCAATGCCATATCTAAATGACTCGTTCAAAGCCGGCGACCAAGACTGTGCTCTTGCCCCATTATTTAAAGGGTCATTCTCATCGTAGTACCAGTAACCACCAAAGGGATTGGCGTATGTGAAGATGGTGCCATCTTCCATTGTGACTTTGCTCCCGTCTCCACCCGTCACGACGGCGGCGACGACTGGGGGTTTTTCGTCCTTGCCCGTGCCCGTGCTGGTCGGCTTCGCTGTATCCGAGTGAGAACCGGAATCGGATGAAAGGTTCCTGTTGCTGTTCGGCTTGATGACAGCGAAATAAACGGGTATCACGACGGCAAGTATCAGGAGGATGAGAGAGGCGAGGATGGCGAGGATCATGACTTTGCGTTTTGACTTTGCGCGTGGGGGAGCATAAACGGCGCGTTTCTCTTCCATCAACCTGTTCTGAGATCGGCCTATTGGAGACATTGGATGGCCACGTTGCTCAGCAGCGAAACTGTCACTAGGATCATCTCTATAGGCGCCAGCGTAGGGGCCATGAGTGAGGGGTGTAGCTCCAAGGGTATCGTTGAGTGCATAAACAGATCCATTGTAATCCGACCCGCCTGCAGAGGGTACTGTGTTGTGCGAAGAAGAGTATGAATCTCGGACTTGGGCACCTCCATCATCGTAGAGGGCGGCACCTAGAAACCGGGGCGGTGCAGCACCAAGAGGCACACCTGTCGAGTCAACACCTAGGTCAGTTGGGTTGAGTTGTGGGGTATGGAAAGAGGTTATATTGGGGTCCGGTGATGGTGGGGCATTGTAGAGGGTATTGGATGGGTTGTCGTCGTTGGTTAGCGGCAAACGGTCATAGTTGACATTGCCCTGGACGTTGGACGTCATGTCTTTAGGTAACGGGAGGAATGACTGAAGACTGTTGAGAGAAACCAAAAAAAGTGTGAGAGACTGTGAAAGGCGACTGTTGTCCACAAGGACAGGTAAAGAAGAGACTGACGGCTGGTTACAACGTTGATGTGCTACACAACTTAAACAGCGTGCACGCTACAGCTGGACGTTGACAGGGTCGTGTCGAGAGCTCAGCTGTAAATGGAGAAAAGGAGCGGATTTTCAGAAAACGTCTCCGCAGGCGCTGGCGTAGGGCAGTGAACGCTGAGGAGAAAGGGAGGTGTTGAGACAAGATTGTCTGCAAAACCAAGGAAATCACCTCAGCCTTGCCTTATTAGGTACCAGACGGCGCCGAGACCTTCCCCTTTTGGCTCCTCAGCTGCAATCAATCATATTTGACAGCCCTTCTCAGCCATGGCCTCTTGGCTCTCAACCAAGCGCGTCTCAAACTATATCACTCCTAACGCCGAGTCTACATAGGTCTACACCAAGGCTACTCTATTGTACATTACTTGTACACATACAATTAAGTTTCTCTACTGCGGAAGAAATCCGTTGGGTCCTTGTTGCTGTAATTGATGCTGTTCCCATGAGTTGCCAGCGCCCTGGACAAATCACCGCGACTTACCTGCTGGTGTTGCAATCGCAGAGCAGCATGAAGTTGTTCCGTGTTGAGACCAGGCAGATTTGGCATATAGTATCCGCCCCGGGTCCCAGCGTTCCCCGGTACCTGCGAAGCTTGGAGTAGATGGTGCGCTTGGGCAGAGGGCGGACGAGGGGAATTGACTGTGGAAGGTACCGAGGCGTTGTTGGGAGGTGAAACATGCGCAGGAGAAGATGTGGTATCGCGACTAGCGTAAGGAGGGGATAGATGAGCGGTATTGGACGGAACAGTGCCATTCACTGTGACAACGTTCTGAACCTGGTTTTGAGCCTGCGCGAGAGCTTGAGCGTGAGCATGGGCTTGTTGCATTTGCTGCTGTTGAGTCACTCGAGCCTGCACCTGAAGCAGTTGCGCTTGCTGTGGAGACATTCTGTTGTTACCATTGGGAATACCAGGTGTCCCGCTTATCCTCTGTTGCTGAGAGATATTAACCTGTCGCAGCTGCGGTATGCCTTGAGCAGAGGACATCACTGGTCCGACTGGCCTTGCAGCCCCATTGACTGGCTGCGATTGTTGCGGCTGGGGAGGTGGTTGTGATTGTGATTGTTGTTGTGGCTGTTGCGGCTGCTGATGAGACCGAGTGTCAGTCTGTGGGTCTTGATGAAACCCTGTATTGAAACAAACCGTGGTAGGAATGTTTGCATTCATACGATGACCATGCTCACGCATTTGCCTAGCCAGCTCCTCTTGTCTTCTCCGTGCTAACTGCATCTCCTGCAGTTCTCTTGCTTCTTTCTCTGCTTTCATACGGCTGAGTTCCGCTGGGGTGCGCTTGGGGAGCTTGCTATATTGAGCATGTGTCTCATGGATCGCTGGTGCTTTCCGTTGCGAGGCTAGTAATTGCAAGTTCAATCTAGCGCAATACTGACGTCGCAAGGTCGCCACATACCTTGGGTTTTCTGCAAAGCATCAGCTCTCTTTTTCGCAGCTTTACGGATGGTCTCTTGCACTAGATGATGCCGTCGTCGCTTCCTCGGTTCACTTCCAGCTGCCATGCCGACTGTACTTGGCCCAGATATACTTGCGCTCGCCAATCGCTTGACGCCGCGAGTGGTCATCTGATTCGGGGTAAATTGTGCGTTATCCTCTGCTGTTGCAGAGCTCTCTGCCGTACGCCGAGCCTCAGGGCCCCATTTTTCCCGCCATCGTTCTAGACAGTCACGGTGAGTCCGTTTATCCGTCGAAATAGTAAGGCGGGAGGCATTGAAACATTCTGCGATTAGCGCCCAGTTGTTGGGATACTTGTCAATGAAGGACTTGAGAAGGGCATCGTCAGCCGCACTCCAAAGATGCTCCGCAGTGCGCTTTCGGTTGTCCCTATCTTTCAGGAAAGCTGCTTGCATCTGCAGAGCGATCATAACTGAGGGCGCATTGCTAGATCTACTGTCAAATAATTCTGTATAAAAGTGTCACTCTTAAGTCTGGACAATGGCGGGGAGAAGGATTGCCGCACCATTTGTACTGTCGTCAAGGATCTTTACCGGATTGTCAGGATCAGCGACGACGGCGCATTCATCGGACAACGCCCATTGGCCTTTTCTCCAATTCTTGGCTGGGCGAAGAGGTCCTAAAAGAGTGGGCTTAGATGTCATAAAACGTCCGGTCGGGAAGAGTTTTGTATATGTTGTATCCTCCGACCTCTTATTGGGATCATCGCGATCTGACTTCTTCTCGGATCGTCTCTTTCCGTCAATAGGAATAGAGGGAACCACGGGAGGAACGTCGGGTAGACTGAGGACTTGAAGGTCTGGAAATATCTCTGTAAGGTCGGAAGGGGGCAAGGGGCTTTCAACAGGAAGGTCAGAACCCGACAAGAGGTTCTCGGGGACGTTAAGGTCATCGGGATCCAGGAAGAGCTTATCATTGTCCGAATAAGCGATAAGCTCGCGAAAGGGCGCCGATAAATTCATCTTCGAGGATGGTCTGAGAGGAACGGCGGAATTCTCTGTGTCGCCATTAGATGAAGACGGGGTCGGCTTGGATACAAGTATCGGATCGCTAGAAGTCGTTTTAAGCCCAAATGGAACAGGTTTAGGCTTTGTCTCTTCAATGTCCATTGCCGTATCATCATCTTGTTCCGCGGCTGCTACATTTAAATCCATAGCACTGCGATTGTTGATCAAAATGGAGGCGTCGTCGATGTCCTCTGTTTTTGGCAGAAGGTCCTGGGTGTGTTCGCCTTCGGATTCGGTAGATTGACTGGTATCAGCAAGCGCATCCTCGATCAGAGTACCGGGTTCCAAATCATTGATTACGGTCAGAGTATCTTTCTCCGGACTCTCCGCATCGCAGTCCTCGTCTTCGTCGGACCCATAGTCCACACCCAGCAGAGACGTGTTCTGCTGCAGCAAACTTTCCTGCGATTCATCTAGCTCCATGTGCACGGTACCTGGATCCTCCCCAAGAAGTGGGTGTTCAATCATGGCGACATCAGCAGGAGACGAAGGTCGTTTCCACTGGACACATATTCCTTTGGCTGATCGAATTTCTGGTGTTCCTGCGGCATGCCAGTCCAGGACTGCAGTCGACAAGTTGTAAGCCAAAGCCATCTTCCATTTGCGTTCTTCGCGAAAGTCAGTCCGCATCCATTTCTAGAATAAGATGAGAAACATGGCCAACCACATTTGCTTAGATTTGACCGACCATTTCATCTAGGAGATAGTCCCAATGAGTTTTGACCAGTCCACCGACACCTCTCTGCTTCTTGGGTTGCCTAAAACTCCATCGACCTTCCCGCTTTAACATTTCAAGGCGGTCGATGGCCCGAATCAACCGGAGCTCTGACATTGCGACCTGAAAGCCATCAGAACGAATGGAGAAAGACAAAGAGAAGTCGCTGTACATACCGCCCAGTCACGAGAGCTGAGGCATTTCGACGCTCGAGAGACCTTTCTCCACACAGGATTTGCATTCACAGTCGCCGCCCACCTATTCAAGCCCAGTGGAGCCCAATCCTCCTTTCTGCTGTCACCTTTCTCGCGTTCCTTTTCCCGCTTCCGCTTCGTTGTCTTTATTTTCCGATGATCCGGATAGACAGATTTGAACGGAGGAAGTGTATACTTGGGTTCAAATTGATACCTAGGTTGTGGAGGCGGTGCAGGGACAGATGGTGTCGGTACATGAGGCGAAATACTCCCAAAATCATACTCAGGTTCCGAGGTTTCATGAAAAGGAGTGGCTACAACAATAATCGGTCGTCTTTCTGAGACCACAATCATAGGGACGAAAGGGTGATAGCTGCTATTTGTGTGGAATTGCAAGAATGCATCATGAGGCGGAGGTGGGCGTTGAGTGGGTGGTTGCTCAGGCGGGCCTTCGTCGGTTTCAACCATCATCTCCGTTTGTCCATCCTTTGATCCTGCCTTGAGTACCTCGTGGAATGTTGGTCCATTGTCTGCGACGCGGTCTACACCATCAACTAGCTCCATCTCATCTGCATTGGCCGACGGTCCCTTAAATGCTATTTCGGAGAAGAAAGACGGAGGTTCTGTGTCGGCTTTCGGGATATCGACGTCTATGAGTTCAATATGCTCCGAATTAAGGTGTTTTGGAGGGGCGCCTCTCTCCGTATTCTCAATCGCGGTGGCTATTTTGTGTTGCAGGAAGGACATAGTGCCCTTAGCTTGATCCTCGCCTTCGACCTGCGAAGCTATCGGGATTATGTCCAGAGTCCCAGGCACCCTAGTGTCATCTGTCTCCATCGCGGTGCTAACAGCAGGCGGGGGGACGGGATATGTATTGATAACATCTGATGGGGACTTTCGAAGAAGGTCAAGGTCATCGTGCTCATCATCCAGCTGTTCAAATTGTGGTGAAGGCGGTGACCCTTCAGGCGAAACGACGGCGATGGCGTCCAAAGTTTCAACAACAGGTGCTCCAGGCGCTGTCAAGGAGTGCCCCCGGGCCGTTGCTCGATGAGAGCTACGGGTGGCCCTGCGAAGAGCTAGAGACTTTGAAGAGGAAGGTTTCGAAGAAATGGAGCCTTCAAGGGAAGGAGGAGCAGATAATTCGTTCTCACTGAGGCTGGTTATGCTGCCACCTCCGGGGCTTGTCAAATGCATTAGTCAGAAGAGGAGCTTATAAGATAAAAATATATGCATACCTTTCCCTTGACATCTTGAAGCGTTGTAGAAACACACGAACATCGTCCTCGTCTTCATGGTCAAGTGTAAGAACTGACCCAACGTTATGTGTCCGTCGCATCATCTGGTACATTTGGCGAAGAAGAGCATTCCGACGTTCCGAGATTGTCCTGAGACCCAATCGTTTTCATTGAAATGGTGAGCCAAATGGCAAGGTGGGTCACATACTGGAGTTGTGTAACACGCTCTTCTACCAATAATTCCGCGGACTTGGGTGGCATTGCCCCGATGGGCTCTTGATGAGTTGCGTCCGGCAGGTGGCCAGTTCTATGGAGAAGTAGGGATCGCGTCAATGGTCTTGGTGGGTAGAAAGAGTAGACGAATATGAGAAGTCGAATGGAGGAAAGGATGAGAGTTGAGAGGGTTTCCTATTAAGGAGAAGTTGCAATAAACGTGACCAGATGGACGTCCGCTGCTTGTTGTATTGAACACGACCCGCTGCTGCGCCATGTTCAGGCCACTTCAGTTGAGCCGGCATTTTCGGCCTCTATACACTTATGTCAGACCCTCTACGCCTTTATGTCCTCCATACTTCTCCAGGCGCAACCTATCCTCTGCCACTCCCACATCCGGAGGCTTTTTGCGCTATTCCCCTTGGTCCAAACAGTTCCCCGGCTCTTTGAGAACGAGAATATTTCTGCAATCAGCTTTCTACGCCGTCTGCATTGTCGGTGTGACTGAAATGGTCGATTCGTATCTGTTTGTGTGTATAGTAGTCTCAGAATCAAATCACTACCAGTCTTATCGCTATTTAACAGGCCAAACCCAGTGTGGAGGAAGATAAACTTCAATACGCTACTTCCCGGGAATTAAAGCTTGCTATTGGCGAGTTGCATAGAGTTTTACCCAGCCCAAATTCTGTCACCACAGATCCAGATGCCTTGAGGACCTATGGGTTTTCCGAGAACTCTTACCATCCGGCTTCCCCTCACTCTGTCGTGGTAAGACGGGAATATGTATGTTTCTCTCTTTTTACCTGACTAGCTATTTCAGGTCCGTCCCGCATCCACAGCGGATGTAGTCAAGATTGTCAACATATCCCGCAAATACAGGGTGCCTATTACTGCGTATAGCGGTGCAACAAGCTTGGAAGGACATACCTCAGGAGTACTTGACTGAGTCTTCTTGCATTTGCTCTCTTCCGTTAAATTTATTCTCATAGCATCCGTCGGGCAGCATTTGTTTGGACATGTCAGGGATGGATCAAATCCTTCAGATAAATGGCAAGATTGACATGTAGCCTACGAAATTCCATCCTAATGACTAGCCGGATGATACAGAAGCCGATTCAGACTTAATCTGCCAATCCGGAGCTCGCTGGGAAGATATAAATGAAGCTCTCAAGGACAAAGGCGTTCCGCTGTTCTTTCCCGTAAGTTCAGCACTTCGCTCCTGTCCTTCGTATAGACTCACGTTGCATATCGAGTTGGATCCTGGACCTGGTGCTGTGGGTTAACTTGGATCCCGATCTGATCATCATGATAAACTCCTACACAGACTATTGGTGGAATGATAGGCACTGGATGCAGTGGAAGTCAGTCAATGCGGTTCTCCTTTTATCCTTGAACTAAATCGTTGTCGACATAGCGAACGCTGTTCGATACGGAACAGCTAAAGCCGAATGGTTTCTCAATCTCGTAAGTCTAATTCTGTATGCCTATATTAGCTGAGATAGACTTCGCCGACTCTCCAGACTGTCGTGCTTCCAAGTGGTGAAATCATCAAAACTCGGAGGAGAGCTAGGAAGTCTGCAGCTGGATTCGACTTGACTAAACTGTTTATTGGTGCCGAGGGAACATTGGGCATCGTCACCGAAGGTCAGATCTCCTTGGTCGCAACGTAATCGAATTCTCATGATGCCCATATTTCTAGCTACACTACGGCTTTCCCCTGTCATTCCCACTAAGGTTGCCATGGCTCAGTTTCCTGACGTTGAACATGCTGTCAGTGCAGTGCAAGAAATCTTGAATACACCATATGGTCCACATGTCCGTCAGTTAATTTGTTTTCGTAGTGTCAGAAGAGATCGCGATAACGCTTTCACCAGAATGCGTCGAACTTCTGGATGATCAAAGTGAGCTTAATGAAAGTAATGAAGTCATAATACTTCTCACCAGTGCTATGCAGTGATGAGCGCGATCAACAATGCGGGCTTGATTGATCATCCGTATCCCGTCAAAGATACCCTCTTTTTTAAGATCCAGGGAGATCCGTCCTGTATCATTGGCACGTCGAAAGCGGTTCAAGCCATCGTGAAGAAGCATGGGAGCAGTCGTTTTGAATTCGCATCCACAGACCAGGAAGCCCAAGACCTGTGGCAGAATCGGAAATATGCACTGCCTTCAACCATGGCCGCAAATCCTGGGGCAAGATGCTGGACCACGGATGTATGGTAAAGCTAGCACGCAGTACCTTGTGCCAGCAAAATTCTCATAATCTTTTCCTTTAGTGTCCCGGTTTCACGTCTCCCGCAGCTTGTTCTGGAAACTAAAAAAGACCTTGCTAATGCTGGTCTTCGAAACACAATCGTTGGGCATGTTGGCGATGGCAACTTCCATTCTTTGATTCTCTTTCACGATGATGACGAGCTCAAGTCCGTCAGCGATGCAGTCCACAGGCTAGTGCATCGTGCATTAGCATTGGATGGAACATGTAAGCCTTCGTCAGTAGTGGCTGTGCCGGACTAAAACCTTGACCTCAGGTACTGGAGAACACGGCGTTGGTATTGGAAAGAAAGAGTATCTGGTCGATGAACTTGGTGAAGGAACAGTGGAGCTGATGAGGGTCATCAAGCGGGCAGTGGATCCCCTTAATCTGTTGAACCCAGGCAAGGTAAAGAGAGTCTTTGTGACCTCAAACGTCTGTGGTGCTGACGGTCGCGTCCAGCTGTACCCTGCAAGACGCGAACCTGGAACGGAGAACTCCCATCCTTAAAGTCACATATATCTTACACATGTATTTTCTAGATCATCTGTATACACTGAGATTTGTCGCGGGTGATGCTAGTTCTTAAGCAATCGATGTCATGAATGAGCTTGAATTAACTTGTTGGTTGGAACTTAGCGTCGAAAAACGTCCAGTAAACGCAATTTTGAACTTGCATCCGGTAAAAGGTGATTCTAGTACCAATATATAGAGGCAGTCCTGATGGACCAAAAAGTCACAACTCCCCACCTACTGGTCGAATCGACTGCATGCTCTCCATCGCGTCACGGATCTCGGTCTCAGCGAATATGGTGGCCTCTTTCGCTACAGCAAGTTTTTTCTCAAGCTCATCAGCCGTCATCGATCTGACCCTCCCCCCTTCCTCAATTAAACCAATGCTGTCAAAACGACGCAAAGTTCTACCAATGCGTGGCATGAAGGCACGTCTGTCCCACCCGTTATCGTTAAATGAAAGTACAGCACGTACAGCGGCCGTATTGATATCGCGATGGAGCTCTTCCAGCTTGGACAACTGGACCTCCATCCACCGGGCGCGTCGCTCCAACGCCAATGTCAAAGCCGCAACCTCGTCCTCTTTTCCATGCCCATCATCGCCACCATCATCGAGGAAGTCGTCACCTTTGAGCATATCACGCAGTACACCATCAAAGGACGAGCTATCGTCCCAGGTCGTTCGAGGTAGAAGTCGAAGAAGATCGGAAATTGTCTGCGTGAGAGTTTCGAGTAATTGCTGGAAAGATGATACCGCGTTGTCAATGGATCCTGAAGGCATATTGTTTGCGAACGAGCCTCCGCCAACTGATAACGCGGACAAGGCGTGGACAAGGGGGCCATACTCCAACGGCATTGTGGCAGTAGGATTGATTTTGTGCAGATTGAAGAACGAATGGTTCGGAAGGTCTAAGCCAGGATTCAAAATATCGATCTCCTCAAAAAGATCTTCTAAAGGGGTGGGTGTGTTCCTATCCAATGAATGAGAACGGGAATTATTGGAATTTGTGTCGGCGGCAAGTAGTGGTGCTTCTGAGGCTGATATGGAGGGAACGACGGATGTATCGTTGCAAGCAGGCCCCTCCTCTTTGGGCACCTTGATGGGCTTCGTGATTGGCTTGCTCTTTTTTGGCTTTTTTGAGAGAAGCGGGAGCTGTGAGACGGGGTCCTGCTTCGGAGTGGTTTTGGAGGTAGCAGTAGCCTGTGCCGCTCTGGAGGCGGCAACTGTATGTTCTGGTCGATTGCCAACACCTGGCTGGTCAGGCTGCTTCTTCTGATTCTCTCGTTTCTCCGGTCCCTTCTCCTTCTCCTCCTTCTCCTTTACATTATGAGCGACTCGGTCCTTCTGCAGCTGCGCCAATCGATCGCTCTCCATTTTCGCAAGCTTGTTAGCCTTATCTCTTTCGGCTCCTTCCTTTGCCGACTTCTCCTGTGCCTTCACCGCCATCGTTCTTTCTTTCTCTGCCAATTTTTGCTGGGTAATTTTTGCACGTTCCGCAGCTTTTGCAGCCGCCCGTTCGTGAGCAATTCTTTGCCGTTCAGCGGCTTTCTCAGCTGCGACAGCCTTCTTCGCGGCCTTGCGCTCGGCCGTCTCCTGAGCTTTCGTATCCGATGTTACCTCTTGAGCTTCCAGTGCCGGGGATCTGCCATGAAGACTGGGCTCCAAAGGGCTGGAGGTAAGAGCAGGGAAATCAGAAGCAGAGAGTGCGAGCGAAAGCGCGGGTGAAGCGGTTGTTGAGACTACACCGCCAGAAACAAAGACGGGGAAAACAACATCAGCGTCGGAGCAGACGTATTACCATACCAAGGGGAGGGGGAGCTCATTGATTCTAAAATGATGTTTGGGACAGTTGCGAGTCGAAATTGTCCATGCATAGAGAGTAGCGGGATCAAGAGGAAGGAGAGGATTCGACGATCCATCAATGCCGATAATTAATCTTTTGCACTGAGAAAGCACGGCACTCGGTACACTGGCCTCCCTCCCCTCAAGAAAAAATGAAAGAAACTCACCATGTGCAGACCCAAGACCTTCCGGAGCAACATGCGGAACAGTGTTCCCTTCACTTGTGCTCAACCCTCCTGAGGGATAAGAGAGACCAGGTGGTGGTCCATAAGTCATCTGATTATAGGCTGACTCTGATGCTGGTGAAACAAGACGAGCGGCCATGATGGCTGGATCGTTAAATTGCGTTCCATTTGGTCCAAGCGGCCCGAGCTTGAACAGAGGTGATTGCGCTTCTATGAAGACCATGCGTTCAAGATAGGGAGATATGAAGCTCAGAAAAGTGTCCTACCAGTTGTTGAATTCATGCCTTGAGAAGTCTGCGCCCGCTCCCTACTGGTTTGTATTAGTTCCCGAAGTTGAGCCTCGCTCACACAAGAGTCAAAGGGATAGAATCTTGATGTATGAGTTTGCGAATACGCAATCTCCGCGCCGTGCACAAGCGGTGAGTTGAACGCTGAGCCTGGTTGGGAGTAGTCTTGTCGAGCATTGCTGGGCCACTGCGTATGCGAGGGAGTTTGAGAGGCACCTTCAGGGGATGTGTAGAAAGACTGAAGTTCGCTATTACTATTGCTGAGCGGAGAGGATACGTGAACTGGAGACGATGTAGCTGTGGAACCTTGTCGCCCACGTGCAAATCCGAAGCGAGATACTTTCCTGCTGGAATCGTCGTCTGCAGGAGAGTACTGGGGTCGACGAAGGGGAGACGAAGATGGCACAGGCGACTCTTCATTTCCATCAGCAAAAGGGTTAAATGAGCCCATATATCCCGAAGCTCCAGAAGCCTGTTTCTCAACTGCAATTATAGGAGTCACGCGGACTGCAAGAGGATCGTAGATTGAGCGACTGGGATGGTGAGGGTAAGGCAAACCTGGAGGTATGGGGAAGGTAGCGGTTGATGTAGCGGGTGTTCGAAGGGCAGGGAAAGCATCGATGTATGAACCGTGGAAAGGGATACTGGACTCTGTCTCAAAATCTGGCAGGGTTGTGAGACCTTCCGCATCGCTCCCTGCCAACTTTGGATCCAAGTTGAAACTGAAGCCACCACCATCCCCACCACTCAACGTCTGGAGGGTCCGGTCGAAATCAGGGAACGGGCTGATACCAGTGGTCGCGGGGAAAGCCGACTCCCGCCTCGCTTTAACATCGTCCAGAAGAGCTCGAGCTGCAGTGGACATCTGGTACGAAGTCTGGGATGCCAGGATCGGCGTTTGAGGAGAAGCGGTGGCGGGTCGCGATGGGCGACTCGGAGTCGGAATGCCTGGGGGAGCGGTAAGGTCGGGGGGGATGATAGGGAGCCCTGGTGGTAAGGCGGGTGCAACTTGCGGGGCAAACGTTGAGTCAGTGGACTCAGGTCGGACAGCTAGCGAAGCTGTCACTTGTTCCGACGAGCCAGGTTCATGATCGGAGCTAGCCGTCGTGGATAGTTCTGGCGAGTGTGACGGGAGAAAAGGAACTGTGTCTTTCTTCTGCCGTGCTGACTTCTGGTCAACAGGGGTAGGCACTCGCTGATGAGCAAGTAATGAAGCCGGAGTGGCAGGACGCGATGATGACGTTTGTGACGACGTCTTGGTAGCCGGGACTGATTTTGTTGCTTCATTGGATGACCGAGTATTAATGTTGCGATTTTCACATGTAGCAGACACTGTACCTGCAGCATTGCGAGACTGGCGGACGGTGGCACCACGTCGAGGTTGACGGGTTGTCGATGCCGGTAGTGATGTTGTAACCGAATTGATACCAGTAAGTGTTGGTGCTTGAGAAGAGGCTGGCCTGTGGGCCCACGATGCTGCACGAGGAAGGCCCGCTAAATAGAATGATTGAGCACAACACGGAGCTCAAGAGGCTGAGCGAATTTTACCATCTTGATCGTCGACTTTTCTATGAGTGACCACTCCGTTTCTGGCCCTACTTTCTGTAGTTTTCATGGTGTGTTTCCTGAAGAAAAGTCAGCAGTGTCCTTCAGTAACTTTCGATAACGTACAAAGTTGTTAAGTCTTCTTTCGTGAAGCAATCTTTTTCGTCACCCCATTCATGCAAGTTCATACAACTGTGATCAGTACAAGTCACACCACGTAGAAATGCCATGCAATATTTTGTTGTGCCATAACTAGCACGCATTGGCTCTTTTCCGCCGCCTGGGGACGCTGTCCCATCTACAGCGGCTATCGAGCGTGCTGCATCTTCCCGTCGGTGGTAGGTAATATAGAGCCCAACGACGGGACCTCCACCACCTGAGGGTGTTCGCTTGACGAGGAGAATCTTGGTGATCTTCCCATATTGACCAAAATACTCATTGGAACGCAAAGTAGGAATGAGCTTGATGATAGAAAAGGGTTATCACTGACTGAGCGCAAAGGAAACGGATGTATACCTCTTCCTTCGCGAACCGAGGACCTATCCCAACAACGTAAACAACATTGCGCTGAACAACACGCACATTGGCGAGATGGCGCCTGCCAAGTGCGTCGAGCTCTTTACGCTCACGTTCTCGCTGCTTCTTCTGCTGAGTGAGGCGCTTATGGCTGGACAGATAGTGTGAGATGAGAAGAGCGAGTAAAGGAATTCTAGAAAATACAAACTCCTGGGTAGCGATTGGTTTAAACTCCACGGCGTCGTCAGTGTAGACACGGCGACAAGCAGGACACCGTTTGTTCAGGTTCTCTTTTATATGGTGCCAGCAGAATCTGCATATCTGAGGTAAAAGCAATCAGCGGAGCATCCGGTTATGAAAGAAAGATGAAGTACTTGGTAACCACAGATACAAGGTTTGAAGTTTAGATCTGATATGTCCATTTCTTCCAAGCACAGAGGGCATTCCGCGTCCTCCTGTAGAGTTTGTTAGATGACGTCGCATGAAAGGTGCGCTTGAGATGCTACTGCAACGTACCGCCTCATCATCGCTCCAGTACGCGTCTTGGACACCAGCCAGGACATGGGATTTGGACTGGGACACAGAAAAACCAGCGTGAACGACAGGAGCAGGCAAAGAGTGGTGCGGGTAAGTTCTAATTGTAGCCATAGTCGATAAGGATCAGAGAACTGAGAGGCTTTGCAGTGTCTTTGTTGTTGAGGATGAGAAAGATGGGGAACGCGGTCAATGAGGCAGAGCAACCTATTTGTTCTCACGTTACGATTGTTTGTCAATGTCAGTCCCGGTGGACAATAAATAGCAATAAATCTTGCACCGTAATCGGATGACTTACTTACCATGAGAGGATACTTACAAGATCCAGTCCGGACAAAATCCACCCAAACCTATCCAGACGAAAGATCCCGAAATCGAGGAAGTATGCTCCCTAAAAAAAATTAACTTCTCAGCAATTTCGCAATGTTGTCCATCTGATATCACGTGACCCGTAATATAACTGTACCATATTGATATTCACCTTCAGATTTTTTTGTGTTCAGAATCACTAGCACTTCTCATTGTCGGAGTAAGAAGTACACTCAAGCTTGACCACGGAACATGACCTCTGAAGTCGGTGACGTTCTCGCTTTTTCTGTGGCAAATGTATCAACTACCGAGTTCGTACTCGATCTTTCTTACCGACATACAATGGCCCATAAGTTCCCCATAGCTCAGCAGCAGCGATAATGGCACGTCCTGTTGTGAAAACGAAGGCCAAAGATGCCTCCCCTACCTCGCACGAGCAAATCGTCACTCCTTGGGATGTGCATGGATCCGTATCTGCCGACGGAAAGCAGCTGGCGATCGACTACGATAAGCTCATCCTTCAATTCGGCACACGCAGAGTCGATGCCGATCTATTGGCCCGTTTTGAAAGATTGACGGGGCATAGGCCTCACGTCTTTCTTCGCCGCGGAATGTTTTTCTCACATAGGTAAGTTATCTGTCTCATCTTAAATTCTCTGGGATGAATACTTTCGCAGAGACTTCGATAAGATTTTAGATCGTTATGAGCAAGGCAAGCCATTCTTCCTATACACCGGTCGTGGGCCAAGCAGCGACAGCATGCATCTGGGCCATATGATTCCATTTGTCTTCACAAAGTTGGTCTCTATCTTTCTGTTTCTTATCAGATCGCTCTTATACCATCTTCATCAGGTGGATGCAAGACGTTTTTGACGTACCACTGGTCATCCAGCTTACAGGTGGGGCAAGCGTTTATGTGTTTTCGTAATGCTCATCATCTTCAGACGATGAAAAGTTTTTATTCAAGCATGAGCTCAAAGTCGAACAGACACAAGCCTTTGCACGGCAAAATGCGCGCGACATCATCGCCATCGGCTTTAATCCAAAGAAGACCTTCATATTCAGTGACTATGATTACATGGGCGGGGCGTTTTACAAGAATGTCTCCAAAATTTCGCGGCAGATCACCTACAGTCAAGCCAAATCTACGTTTGGATTTACTGAATCGTAAGTCTCTTCACCGACATGAAATGCATCATTTGATCTCCGTGTACAGGGACAACATAGGCAAAGTCCATTTTGCCTCTATCCAGGCAGCTCCGTCGTTCTCGAATTCGTTCCCTCAAATATTTGGCACGATAACCAATATCCCTTGCCTGATCCCTTGTGCCATCGACCAGGACCCGTATTTCCGCTTGACTCGGGATGTAGCGCAGAAACTGAAATACCAGAAACCTACCCTGCTACATGCCAAATTTTTCCCCGCTTTGCAAGGCCCACAGACAAAAATGAGCGCTAGCGACCCCAATAGCAGCATCTATATGAGCGATAAACCAGCGCAAATAAAAAACAAGATCAATAAGCATGGATTCTCCGGTGGGCAGGAGACAGAGGAAGAGCATCGACGTCTTGGCGGGGACACCGAAACCGATGTCAGCTATCAATACCTTTCATTTTTCTTAGAAGACGACGAAAAATTAGAGGAACTCGGGAAGGTGAGAATATGACGGCTGACCTGGTAGCGCTCAATGTTTATGCTGACGTTCACTAGGATTATCGAGCTGGAACCTTATTAACCGGAGAGCTGAAGGCGAAATGCATAGAACTTCTTCAAGGGTTTGTTAGCAATTTCCAAGAGGTAGTTTCTCTTTTTATAACGATCACAACAAGCTAGTTGACTGATGCCCTCTATGTGTTAAGCGCAAAGCCAAGGTTACCGAAGAAGATATTAATGCATTCATGGACCCCAATCGGAGCATCGAACCGACGATGGGAAAATGTCTGCATCCTGTTCCCGCCCAGCACGCTTAGATTTCTACTAGTAAGGTTCTGACACCTGCGACGGCCTGCGTTCAAATGGAACAATCAATATAATCTGTTCGCCATCTATGAGTTAGAAGATAGAAGGTTTTCTATTGACATACATAGCGCTTGGTCTCTTTGTCTACGATGCTCCTAAACTACCTTCCGCTGGAGACGTCCCATCCTTTCGTCTTGACCAATCGAATAAGGGCTTGAAGTCTTTCCCCTGCCACGCGTCAACAGCCTCCAATGCAGCCTTACCCCAATCAAAGTTCTCGTGGTCGTCATGCGATGTCGGTCCATCTACGAAAACGATAAGACGTCTGCTCGCGGGATTGATGTATCCCTCCGTGATCCCATTTTCGATCATTTGGCGGACTGGCTCAAAAAACGAAAGCACATTCAGGAGCACAACGGCTTAGTGGTAGAAGAGTAAGTGGGCATTTAAGGAGCGGGTTCAGAGCACATTACGTTTATTATGAATTCCGAGTTGAGTCCATGTGGTTACTTCGAAAACCTGATCATTCAATATCAGTTTGCTATGTGGAACGCAGTCTTGAGCAAAACTGACTTCTTCGTAGGTGCCGAACCCTCCTGGTAGCCCGACGAATCCTGCGGAACGCTTGGCCATCTCTACTTTCCGTTCATGCATAGAATCGACCACGATCTAATTCAGATGAGATTCAAAACAGCGATCTACAGTGATGTCTTTTGAAGGCACGAGATCCTCACAGTCTGACTCTAACCACATCGTTAGAAAGTGTAAGTGCAAGTATGAATAGCACCATAGTTAGCCACGAACCTTTCCACGTTCACCTGGAGAAACCGTTGTATCTGATTCAACGATCTTTGCTCTCTCGCCTCCACCTGCGGAAATGGCAAATGGCACAATGCCAGTGACATCTCCGCCAGCTTCCATCACAGCATTCGCAACAATGCCCATGAGGCCATGTGAGCCACCACCATAGACCAACGGTCGGTTTTGTTGTGCCAAAGCGCGTCCAACAGCTGCAGAACACGTTGATGAATCGGGGCAGAAGCAAAAGCTACCAACTAGAACAAATTACAAAGTGCGGCATTCGCGTATGCCTGTCGCTTGCCCACTGAGGAACCACAATACACTGCAACTGCCTTAGCAGGGAATTCGGAAGTCATGCAGTTTTTTGTGGATGCGTTAAACACAGTTAAGAGTCAATTTGTATATTTACGTTTATATTGTATGTAAGTATGACTGCTCTGTTAAGGTCGGAATGAGATAAGATCTGGTGATCATATTATAGATGAAGGCGTTTGATTTTCAACCCAAGTTCTTACTACAGTATACACAAGTATCTCAACGCTTTCTGGCAGCTGGACCCCTTGGTCTTGCGAATAGCTTCTTCTCGATCCCGTCCTTCGCTGTGGCAGAGCCGTCTGCGACGCTTTGCTCTCCGACCGAAGCATCGTGAAGGCCAAGCTCGGTCACTAAATACGCTTCATCAATTTCTCCAGGATCGGACGTTTCGATTTTGCGCGACGCGATGCGAAGGGCGGGCGAAGAGTCCAGAAGCAGCTTCTGCCCTGCGAGATAAGTAGAGGTAACTCCAGAAGAATAGAGCATTCTGTCCTTGATAGGCGACCTTGCTGGACAAGAATAAATGAAAACTAAACTCACAGTGACAATGAGTTTACGAAGGTTAGGTGTAGAGTCAACAATTACCGATTTCGCGTCTTGGTGGAGATGTATGAGAATGTGGCCAAGCAAAGAACGCGTAGCATGGCTCGGAAGGAGGAAAAACTGCCCCAAGCTTATCCACAGCTATTTCAGACACAGAGCCAACGATAAGTGTCTCTGTCTTGGCATCGATGCTCTGATGATGGTACCCATCCAAAGAAAGTGAGCAGATATGCACGGACGGTAAGATGAAACCTACTATGATAACGATTGCGCAATTTTCATCCTGTCCCAGCTGCTTGACAGCATCCTCGACGTCTTGGGACCAGTGAAGTCCAACACCAGTTCCAATATGGCTGGCGCGGGCGCGGCTTCCTTCGTATGCACCGCTACTCTCAGCGGCTCGGACACCTGCCATTTCTTGTTCCCGGGAAGAGAGAGGTTTTGGAGCAGCCATATGGCGCTTGTGCGAAGCGTATGCCTCAGTAGTCAGGTCAGATAGACAGGTCGCGAATATAGCATCTGTGAATAGAGTTGATCCGATAGCTTTCAGGAGTGAGGAGCGGGTAGAGGCATAGAGCATCTGCGTTGTAAGGATGGGACTTGTGAATGATGGAATGCATAATAGATACCTTGTCTCTGACTTTAGCAGAATCGGGAACATATGAAATGGCAATCCATTCCGAAGGCGCCACCTTGGCAAGTACGTATGCTGGAGTGCAGTCTTCAAGGACATTTGGGCGCTGTAGAAACGCAAGGTCATCTTCGAAAGAACCAACGACAGGAATCGTCAGATCGTGAACTAAAGTTTCTGGGAGTAGCAGCAACGATAAGATCTTCAAGAAGATAGACGAAGATCGGAAGAAAGACCATTTGCTATAGAGACTTTGATGAATCGGACGTCGTCTGTGAGATTTGCATTACTGAAAGCTGACGCGAGGCCTGGTGCAACGCTGATGCCTGACGTTGCGGACATGGTGGCAAGCAAGTGGCAAGACTCGGATATTCGGACGAAGCTGGATAGCCGGTTTAGACACCGACCCGTTCTCGCTGACGCCACCAACAGCGTCAGGGCAGCGTCTACGCCATTTACAACGACGACAAGCCCCCGACTACTAGACATGCCTGACATTGTCCCGTACCAGGCATACATTGTGCGTCTTTTCCTCTGCTTCTCTTTGCACCTACTTAGAGCGCATCGGCCAGTCCAAGCGACACTCAAACACCCCGTCGAACCCATATCTCGTTCCCAATGTGTCCCCTCCACCCATCTCCAGGCCATCCAGTATTGCCAGATCCCCATCCCCTCAGCTTAATCGTGTGTCTCTAGATAAGGAGAAAGACTCAATAGCAGCTTCTGCTTTTGCTAACAGCAACCCATCGGAGCTAGAGTCCCCACATCCTGTCATTGTTGTAGGCCCCGAGCAGACTAACGGTAACCGCACACCAAGCTTACAGGAAACTTCCAACACCAGCCTTCAGGACACAGCTTCCCACACCACCCACCAGCTCGGAACGCTAGAACAGGCTGGTCACAATGAACCCCCGACGCTGTTGAACAAGTCGATGGGGCCATTTTCACCCACCATTTCACAAGCGGAATCCTCCGCTTCGTCCTCTCACCATATACATGGGAAGAGAACATCTACATTTCGACGCGTCCCGCTTCGCAATGCTCGTCTACCAGTTCCGTCGTCCCCACTCAGTCCAAACCAGTCCATACCCTCTCATTCCCGAAGCGTCTCCGTCTCCTCGACGGCATCCAGTAAATTTCCCTTTCCGCAGGCACCGTCTACTTCTTCGCCCGTCCCCATCCCTACGGAGCGATCCCTGCTTTCCATATTTCCAGAGCCCTTCAACAAACTTGATGATGCGCACACTCATCAATCGACGTCATCCTTTGATCACGCTCCCCCACCCTCTACTCTCTCCCAGGCGGCACTTGCAGTATCCTCGTCCAACGACTCAAGTGCCAGCACACCACCTATTGTCGCCTCTGAGCCGTCCAAACCACCTCAACGCAGACAAGCGCCTTATCGACCTGGATTTCAGCCAAAAGGCCTCTATCGCCAACTGACAGATGATTTTGTTGCCATCCGCCGTCAGAAGCGAGAGGGTACCGAAGACGGCGGGACGGGATCCAGTATGAAGCGGGTCGAACAGACAAAACTGTCGAGAAGGCTTCAAAAACTGATCGACCTGCATTTTTCTGATGGTACGCTGAAGTCCGGAAATGAATCAAATGTGGAAAGAAGCTCAAGCGGAGGGAGGAAGAGACCTGCAATCGGTGTCGGTGGGAGGGATGCTACCATCACCAACAATAGAAGAGCGTCGTCTTTCTTTGACCTTGACATTCGAAATCTGAGCATATCGGATGCTGGCGGGCTTTGGAGGGGTGTCGTGGGAGGGGGCAAAGTGCATGATATCAGAGGTTGCAAAAATTTGTTTTGCCTATTCACGTTCCTTGTCTCATATTGGTGCATCGAACAGCTGCGGAGCAGAGAATAACGCCATGGCAGGATGACGCGGAAGTTACGAAATGCCCACTATGCGCGTCAGTCTCTCCTCTTTTGTATGGTATCCATGCATGACTGATGCGCATATACAGCACTTCGTTCCATCCTTTAACAAACAGAAAGCATCATTGTCGATTGTGTGGTCAGATCATCTGCGCTCTTCCGGTAAAGTTCCCCCAGCGGCCTACTCCTTGTTCCCTGTTGTTCGTTGTCGATCCCAAGACAAGAAAAATAGAGGAAGTTGGGGAAGGTGTAGATTATGGCGTCCGACGGAGGCGCGCGGACAGTATGGATACAGGCAAAGAGGTGTCTGCGCAGGAGGATAAGTTTCTGAAGGGTGTTAGAATATGCAGGTCGTGTCGGCCAATACTACTGTGAGTCTCATCGTGAACCTTGCCATGGTGGAATCATTGTATCTCTACGCCCAGACGACGGCAATACCAACAAGAAGTCATTCATGTCCCATTAATTGTTCAGCTTTACGAGGCTAGTTTTTCCCCTTTGCTTTGACTTACTTTGTATTAATTTTTGTGCTCTGGTTTTCAGGTTTTTATCGGCCTTGAACATGAAATTGAGGAATCTCTATCTCGCTTCCAGGAGCTTGTCTTGAACATTAGGTGAATGTTTGAAATATGCTCGTCATCATCAACTGGTTTACTTCCTCAACTCAACAGTCAGAATGATCACCCTCCTAAAGAAGCGTCTGCAACTCGCAAGCGCCTCTTAGAGGCGTTCGCTCAGTATGATGCGCTTGCTAAGCGGATACGGAAACTACCTTGTCCAAATGGGCCAGGAAGTTCGCAGGACCGAGTTCAGATGGCAGTGATGACCCGCGCCAATCTGTTTCTGCAGAAGAACATGTTCCCATTGCAGGTGGGTTAAGATGATTGCACGGTTTTGAACGATATTTGATACCTTTTTAGTCTCTATCTATCGTCAAAGAGACTCCTACCAAGCTATCGACGCAGCTCGTCACTGGCAACGGCGATGATAGTCATCATATTGACCCTGACTCAAAAATTGCCTTTGCCCTGCAGCCGTTGCTTGAGCAGGAGGCGTTGTTGGAGTCATTTGTCGACGAAGCCCAGGCTCAGCGAAAGTTTGAGGATTTGAAGACACTGAAGGCTAATCTAGTGGAGATCAGATCTGAGATTGAGAAAATCGCTCTCAATGTGGAAGAGGGAATGCAAAATGAAGCAGCAGGATCTTGAAGAGAATACATTTACTCGATATGTTCTTGGAATCGTTTTGAGCTATAGGAGATTCGATAACATGACAATGACCCTTCAAATTTTGTCTCACTTTCAATCGATGACAATTTTTTCAGATTACACGTAACGAGTTCATGGAATTGTTCACTTTCAGATCCTTCACTTCTTCCTATCGCTTAGGATAGTCCAGTCAATCTCGGCACCCTTCCCATAGCGTTCCTTTAACCATTCGTTCGCAAGTCGAAAATGGCCATTCCCAATGAAACCCCTATGTGCGGATAAAGGCGATGGGTGAACAGACCTAATTAAATAGACAAACAAACTCAGAACTTCAGTCAATGGAAAGAAAGTTCACTACATTTACCTAAGAACCAGGTGTTTCTCCTTCGTTCCATTGTGAGAGAATGCGTGACTGTATATGACTTGAGTACATACCTCGTCGATCCCAATTTTTGTGCAAGTCTTTTGGGCGGGAAGTCCCCATGCCATAAAAACAATTCCATGGTCTTCTCGCTTGCTCATAACAGCGCGAATCACTTGTGCAGTGAATGTCTCCCAGCCTTTATTGGCATGTGATGCAGCTTTGTGTGCACGCACCGTGAGACTTGTGTTTAACCACAAGACGCCAAGTCTTGCTATGGGGGACAAATCCCTACGCAATATCCCGGAATAAGTTGACCCATCGACAAGCAACAATTCTTTGAATGTACCCGGACGTTGGAGGGACGAATGATGGGAAATCAATGGATAGTTGTTTGTAAATATTCTTTAGCGATCCCGGAGGTTTCGTAGGAGGAAGAACGGAAAAGGAGAGGCCTTGATATCCTTCTGAGACAGATAGTTGACAAACAAGGTCGAAAAACATACCGTGGGCTAATCCAACGTTGTGATAGGGATCCTAATTGGATTGAAGCTATCAGCGAGATTGATGAAGACATAGCTATGAAATGTTCAACGAACTTGGCCGAGAATAATCACTTTGACTTGCTCCAGTGGCGTCAACATTGACCATGAGTAAATATCTTTCACTGGTGCGCTCTTAAGTCAAATTCGAGCAAATTTAAGATGAAAAGGCGCACATGGGGGGAATACCGTGTGCGATCTGTGTTCCTCGAGCAAGAATGCCTTTAACTGTCGTTGAAACCGTGAGTACTGTATGCATCGGCAGAGATGAAGAGAGCACGCGACCTTCGAGAAGTAAGGCTTCTTAAACTCTGGCTGTAGTGCTTCAAACCATGAAGGATCCATGGTATCCTTTTCCAAGGACGAAAGCATGGCCTCGACAGCAAACAGCGAGGCAACACCCAGGGCATTTATGTCGGTGGCCAAGGTCGGGCTTTATGAGGTAAGAGTAATCAATCAAGTATTTAGATGATAACAGAATAGATACTTGCGTGGCATCCGCTGATTTCTTCGAGGAAAAGGTGGAAGGTTTCCGAGGAATAGCAAGGCGACGGTTTCTAGCCCCAGTGGCAGCGACAGAAAGGGGGGAGCGAATCATCTCATCTTCGATAGGAAATTCTTTTGTATCCTTCGGCATGGGTAGAAGTACTAATTCTATACGCCAAAGTCCAACATGAGCTGGTATTCAAATATTCAATATTCAAGTCTGTCTTGAGAGTTATTTGCGCTTGCTGACGTGTTATTTGTGTCTATAGCAACATCTCTATATTTAGACACCTTCATGCCTTCATGTGTTTAGCAACTGTTTCAAGATTTAGCATCGACCGTGTGTTACTGGAACGTATGACTATGTATTGCGTACAGGGTGTAAAAATGTGCCACTGTCTCAAGGCCTGCCATAAAACTTGTGGACCAACCCCCTTCTCTTGGGAGGCAACAAGGTCTCCCGAGGTCATGACTAGAAGATCTGCATCGACAATTTTATTTTGCATGATCCTCTCCAGCACCACGAGGGGCCGACCGAAGGTCGGCGATGAGATGCGTTCAATTTATAGGTGTACATCTGTAGCCAAACGAACCAAGCAAGGTTGCAGCCTACGTTTTCGGAGGCACCTAGTACAAACTTGGATGCATAATTGATTATTCCTGAAATTATATATAAATATATATCAGCTAAAGTATTCAATGTTCAACTACGAGATTATGAGAGTATGACGGGTACTTGATGGTCAAAATAATGATACGGCTAATCTTCATCGTTCAAGAGAACCCAAAAACTTTGAAAGATCCAGCTCCTCGTACTCATGCTCGGCTGGTAGGTCCTCCAAGCCTTGCAAAATGTTTCTCTGGCTGACCGGTCCTGATGACTCCTTCGCTTTTTTCTTGGCAGCTGCAGAAGCGTCCTCTTCTTCTGTGGTCCTTCTAAATAGATCGAGGACTAAATCGGTGTCCATCGATGCAAGTCCCGAGTTTTGTTGTGTAACGACGGAATTCGCGATGTTAAGCTTGAATCGTTGCAATCTGATGGGTGCATCATGAGTAAGCTTGGACAAGTGAGATGGGATACACAGCTTACCCCATTATTTTCTCTTCCAGAGTGCCCTTGGTTATCAGTCGATATACGTTCACGACCTTCTTCTGGCCAATACGATGAGCTCTGTCCATAGCCTGAAGATCTTTCATAGGATTCCAATCGTGTTCTACGAAAATCACCGTGTCTGCCCCAGTCAATGTCAAACCCAGCCCCCCGACATGAGTCGTTAGGAGTAAACAATCAATACTGGGATCCGAGTTAAACGTCTGTACGACTGCATGACGCTTGCTAGACTCCGTCCCACCGTCGAGTCTCATGTAGGTCACCGAAGGCATGTGTTTCTTAAGAAGGTCAGTCTCGATGATATCGAGCATTTGTTTCATCTGGCAGAAGACGAGAACCCGGTGCTGCGAGAAAGACCCATTAGACTCGGTCACAGTATCAATGAGTTCGCTTCTTCCGAAGTCTGAACTCCCGCTAGAAGTGCAGCCGATTCCACAATCGGTCAAAAGTTGCCTACAAAATAAGCGTATCCTTAATGCGCAGATGATGGAATATCGAATTAGGACTTACCGCAAGGCCAACAATTTGGGCGCATTTTGAATGTCGCTCACATCATTAATTCCGCTGCTAGCCTTGGCCAAAGCAGCTTTAATCACTTCCGGGTCGTCGTTGAGAACCAAAGCCGGATGGTTACACAGCTTTCGAAGGTATTGTAAAGATTGGAAGACATGCTGCTGTTCCGGCTTATCGGCCTGCACTGCATTTTCGGCGGATAAGCGTGCCTTGGATCTCGAGAAATCGTCGTAGAGATATTTCTGCAAGTCTGATAACTCGCAGTAATAATCTTGGATGATCTTGGGTGGTAGATCATGAAGGACATCCTCCTTCAATCGTCGCAACAAAAATGGCAACACTTGTTTGTGCAAGGCTTCGAGCGCTAGGGCAGCTACCATAAGGGTGTCAGCGAGCAAGAGGAGCAAAAGACATCACAACTCACCGGCCTCCCCACTCTTTGCTTTGCCATCACGATTAGACAAAATAGGCTTTCCAAATCGCTCGTTGAACGACGCTTCTGTACCCAAGAAGCCAGGCATCAAGAAATCGAATAGGCTCCATAACTCCAAGACATTGTTTTGTATCGGGGTCCCAGAAAGAATGAGGCGATGCTGAGCCTTGATACATTTAACTGCTTTAGTAAGCTTTGTTTTAGCGTTCTTGATGACATGGCCTTCATCGAGAATGCAATAAAGCCAATGAATGTCTTCGAGATTTGAGATGTCGTTCCTAACTACCTCGTATGACGTAATCACGACGTCGTATGATTGCAGCTTTGATAAGAGTCTCGCTCGTTCACGAGCATTCCCAGTGTATAAGACGGGTCGCAGATTCTCTGTGTATTTGAGAATCTCGTAGTACCAATGACCTGTGAGCGTCGGTGGACAGACAATGAGAGAAGGCAGAGGAATAGAGTCCGGCGACTTTGTCTCCTGGAACCGTTGTGCTCTCTCGTGATGTTTACTGGACAAGATGCAAATTGATTGGAGGGTCTTCCCCAGGCCCATGTCTGAAACGATCAGGTCAATTAATGCAATCCCCGCGAGGGAAACAAACGCCCTACCGTCACACAAAATGCCATGAAGCTGGTACTTCGCAAGAAAAGCCAGCCAATTGACACCGTCTATTTGATATTTTCGGAGCTCCGCCTTGATAGTGGTAGGGATTGTATATTCCTCGACCTTACTTCCGTCAAGCAGCTGAGTCAAGAACTGGCGTTCAGTCTCGCGACGTTTAAGCATATCGTCTGAAAACCCAGGTGGGTCAGGAAGGCCAGCCTGGTCAATATATTGTCAGCGCATTACAAAGATCCAAATATGCCGTTCTGACCTCGAGTGGTACCATTTTTATGAGTGAGGCGAACGTATTCGTTGCGGTGGACCGAATATCCTCATCCGGATCGCTCATCCTCCCCAGCACGGGAATCACCATGAAGATGACATAGGGAAGAGCCTTGATGTCTAGTCGGTGAACAACATCTACAGATACCGGAGATCTTAACACCAATAAAAAGGGGAGATAAGATGTACACCGACGATATATCAGTTCGGTAGCACCTTGCCTGTGGGCCAACACGAGTGGATCACTGATCAATGGAACTAGATGTTCAATCACATAATGCATGGCTTCTGAAGTCATAACGTTGCAGATTGTCGCGAAACAACGAGCAGCTGATTGTCGAATGATTGCAAAGCGGCTGCGAAGCGCCAGATCTAACATTGGAAAGGTTTCACGAAGTTTGGGCCACAGGTCTTCGTGAAAAGTGGGGATGACAGCCTCCAAGACGCTGAGTGAATCAATGACATCTTGACCAAACTGTTTTTCAATGAGCAGGTCAGATTCCTTTGGGGACTCTGTGTTTTCGTCAACGTGAGCCACAGGGGCAAAGCGCTCAAACGCACCAGATTGAAATGCACTCAGGAGACCACCAGCCATAGATTGCCACATATTGGGAATGACGACGAATAACGTGGCACCGAACTTGGTCGACAGTTGGTCGAACGCAAGGCCGGCACCTCGCCTAGAAAGACATGTTTTGTTGCCCTCGTCAGGTTTACTGATGTCTGCTTTGTCTTTGTCTTTGTCTTTCGTCACCTTGCCATTCAACTGGGAGGCAGGGCTCGACGATTCTTGAAAGGAAAGGATACCGTCTGTGAACTTTCTCATGAAAGCGAACGTAGGCGTTTTCTCGACATCTTGACATAGGAAGGTGCAAAGATTCTTGACAATTTTGTCAGGTGGCTGTACAATATTGTGATGGGCACAGAATTCGATGAATGAAGCGACCGCCACAGCAGAGCGAGTCTGCAAGTCGATGTTTTCTTCATTCTAAGTGAACTCTCAGGTATAGCGGGGAACATGAGACAATTAGTACTCACCTTGATTCCATTCATGATACCTTTGACGACCGGGCTAACCTTGTCGGGAGTACATTTGAAGGCTACAAATGCTGCAGCAAACGCGGCCGACACTCGTATGTCGTACTGGGCCTTAACCTCGACGTATCGTTCAATGCTGGCCATGACTTTTGTGCGTTTTTCACTGATCAAGGCCAACTCGCGCTTTTTGGTCCGGCCTAAGCAATCTTTGAGCCTAGTATACATGCTTCCGACAGCTTGCTGAGCGGTTTCTATGGTGAAACAACCTGGCTTCACGCCTGTAACGTCGATTTCGCTTCCCAAAAATGGGATGGAGGATACTGGAAGTTTGCACTCTAGAGAGAAGGATTGCAGCAGGGCAATACAGTCCGCGTGAATCCGGCTAAGAGTGAAGGCCATTTCGTGATAGGAAGCCGGAGGGTTACTCTGGAGCCAAGCCAGAGTTTTGTTGCTGAGTTCTTTGGCAAGTGATGATTTGTCAATGAGTGGGATTGTGGGAGTACATGTCGAATCACACTCTCGGGCCCATTCTTCTGAGATGACAGCTGCGAGGAACTTCTGAAGCATGCTTGATGAGTCGATATAGTGTAGGAGTATTGGCTCAAATGACGCCTCAATATTCTGCGTAGATATAGGTCACAAAACACGAAAGACAGATGAAAGACTAGAAACCTACCTCAGCAGGCCAAAAAGATATCATCAAAGCCAACGCAGTCGCCGCTGAAATCCTAGCCTTTAATGTAACCTCAGGGGTAATTAAAGCGGGGTCTTGGGCAAGCATATTCTTGTCAACGTTATGCCGCTCCGTAGTTGCATCTTCGACTGTCCCAATTGAAGGGTGATAGAAGCTTGAAGAATCGATTGAAACACCCAGAGGCGTCATCACGATCGCGTACCATTCAAGAACAAGTTCTTGTGTGATCGTGCATTGAATCCAACTCGGAGTCGCAGCCATGATAGAGAGTGCGGTGCGCCAGGCAGAAAGGCTGGCATCGCGGATGTCAGAACGTTCTTCGACGACGAGATTTTGGAAAAGAAGGCGAAGGAAAGGAGCGGCGATCCATTCCCGTGAAAGAGAAGAAACGGCCATGAAAGAGTCCAGCGTTGTAACAACGGCAAGTCGTACATTTGCGATGGTATGACGAAAGAAAGGAAAAAGAGTTGGTGCGAGTGTCGAAAGTGGCAAACTGTGGATCAATCATGAATGGATGAGCAATCATGGAAGAATATCACGCACAAAACAGCCTCATTTGCTAAGACATCAATGACTTGCTCGTAAGAAACCAACTTGCCTGTGGGGAGGTTCAGAAATGTTCGGACGAGAAACGGCGGACGGCGAACCCAGTAGATCCATGACAGCACCAACACTTGAACTCAGATCATCTTTCATATTGCACAAGCATTGCCACAAGACGAGCAAAACTTGGCCAAGTGACTCGGGAAGCTGCTGGACAAGGTGACCTACTACTGGCAATAAACACGATGCTGCGACCGACCGAACATCGTCATCCTGATCGCTGAGGCTACAAAGAAAATGACAGTCAAAATGACGCCAAACGAAGAAACACAGCACTCGTACCCCAAAACAGCGGCATCGACAACCTCTCGTAAAACCTCTTTACCATCGAACTCCCCGTCATGATGAAGGAACAAATCGCTGCGTACTGCGACCTCATATTTGATTCCAAGTAAACCAGCATGTCTAACCTCCCATATGTGATTCTTCTCGTCATTTTCCTGCGACGATCCCGCGCTGTTCACAGGTATATCGAAATCCTGTTTGATCATTTGAAGAAGGATGGAGTGTACATGCATCAGAGAACGATGAGGCATGTGTATGAGGAGTGATGCCAAAGTTTGTGAAACAGTTTCGCGAACTGGCGCAACAACCTGGGGGATTATCAATATGGCATACACAAATAGAAGCATGTAGGGTGACCTGATCAGAAACAAAATCACCAAAGCGATCCAAAACGAAGACACAGAGAAGATTTGCGGCTAATTCATTACACCATCGTTCATGAGCATAATCATTGGCGTGATGAGAAACGCCATCTACTCAAAACTCAATAAGAAAGATGATTGCAAATTGTCGTCTTGTACAAACCTCGCATTCCTCCGAATTTTCCCTGCACTTTCAGAAGTTCGCGTAACGCCATCGCAGCACCATGTCTGACCTCCCATGCTGCACTAAACAGATCAACTTCAAGAACTTTGACGACACCGTCCCAAACCCAAAGTCCGGGTTTAACCTCGAGGGCCTTCGGTTGCTGAGATGCTTTTGGAGATACAGCACCTCCCTTCATAGGGTCAATAACGATCTTTTCTGTCGATACTCCATTCACGCTTGGCTTAGGGCTGGCCATTCGTGAAACGGAGGCCTTATCGTCAGATGCGATCAAGCGAGCTCTGCAGACAAAGTGATATCATGGGTTTTTGTGCTTGGAGTAAGATTAAAACATACTTGTTGGATGGTCCTGTAGCGGCCGCCGCGTACTTGGCTCCCGTGGCCTGAGGAGGAGGAGCGGGTACAAACGCAGAGTTTCCAGGTTTGCGTTTGCGTTTCAAACGATTGCGTTCTCGAGCAGAAAGAATACCGACATCTGGGTCAGGGAGAGACGGGGCCGTCGATGTAGTAGGGGATGGGACTGATGGCGTGATGACAAGCGGAGCATCGCTGGGCGGTAAAACTTCCATTTTACAACTCTCCGGGGGCGGCGTGGCTTCTGTTATAGATTCTGATTTGACTGTGACTTCTTCCATTTCTACGTCTTCGGACATCGCATCGGCAGCGAATTCCTTGTCTAGATCCATGTCGTCGATGTCAAGGAAATCCAAGCCGAGGCGTCCTATTGCTTCTTTGCGTGCCTTCGTAACTTCGGCAATACTGGAAAGAATGCCCGCTGGCTTAGAAAACTCTGTCCCAGCTGACGCTAAAAGTAGCTTTCCGTGAAGAATGAGCTCTTGAACAGAAAATTTGGAAAACGGAGGTGCTGAAGAGGGTGAATCAGATGGGGTGAGCATTGCCGTATCATCATAAGTTGGTTTCCAGAGAGGGACGAGGGAGAAGATATGTGACAATGCGACAGATGCGGATGTCCGTGTGTCAAAGGATTTGGAATGGAGATAAGGAATAATCTGAAGATATAGGTTAGTTTCAGGACACGAATGGTACTGCAGCACCTACCCGGGCAACTACTGCCATCAGTTCAGCCCAAGCTGAGGGATCGCCGGCTGAGACATGCTGGCGGTTTGATTTAATATCGTCCTCGTTGATGGCAACATCGCCAGTGACACTTTTGGCGGCTAACTGTGCAAGTTGCTTAGCGGCCGTATTCCTCACAGAGGTCGACGATCCAGTGTCTAAGAGAAGGAGGAGCCTGTCCAACCTATATTTTCATGAGCACATCTAACAATCCGCACACTCGAGAGGAATCAAACCTCGAAGTCATACCGTCAGGGACGACCCGGGCCGGTTTGAGGCAGAAAGTGTTTGGGTTTGTTTACGGGGGGATTTTTTTTCGCCGCAGGCTTTGCCTTTAAATCTCTTGTCGCATGAGTGTGACTCGCTCGCGTTACTGTCACGTTCTTCCTAAATTAGAATCCAGAATCAACTTCATGGACTGGCGCAAGTCTTGCATCCAGTTGATCCTCGATGACTTGAATGATCCCACTAATCCCTTGACTTTATGTGAGTCTTATTACTTCTCTTCGAGACTTCATGCGAACCTGAATCTTTGTTTTTGAGCTTTACGCAGCTGCGGTCCGTCATTCTTCGCTGACATCCGTTTAAATGCAGAAAATCTGGCCACCGGAGTCTCTATTTCATCGTCATGCACAAAGCTAGAAGCATTGCGAGATACCTCTCGCAGTAGAATGTCGTATTTACGAGGACCTTCGCTAGCTGGATGGATACGACTGTATACCGATGCTTCCATACTCAGATGCTTGGCGGATATCGGTGCATCGACTGCTGTTCAATCAATTAGCCATATGGATCGCATTATCATAACTTGTGGGCCCGCCAGTGGCCGGCTCGACCTCATCATCTCACTCATTGGGACCATTCAGTTGAATTACCTACCATTGAATCAATTCGCTTACCAAACTCAACCTGATTCAAGTTCGTCACTCCCCCAGCCAGAAATCTGCCCCCTATCAACCTCGTCCTGCAGTATACCATCGTTCATTCGAGCACCTTCTGTTCTCACCTTTGAGAGAAATTTGTCGAACCGGCCCTTCATTGTGCGTGGATATGGCCGAGACTGGCCAGCGCTTGTGGAGCATCCTTGGCGATCAGCAGCATATCTCCGTTCCGTTGCTGGCCCTGGGCGCGTTGTGCCTGTCGAAATCGGGGAGGATTATCGAGAGTCAGGCTGGCGGCAAACGATGATGAGCTGGGAGGATCTTCTCAGTTCTCTCGATTTCATTGATCAGCCCCCAGCCCTGGAATCAAAGGACACCATCTACCTGGCACAGCACAACCTTCTCATGCAATTTCCGGCTTTGCGTGCAGATGTTATTGTCCCAGACTACGTCTATGCTTCCATTGACCCTCCAGAGCGTATCAATTATAAACCTCCCGGAAACGACGAACAGCTCGTTTTAAATGCATGGTTAGGTCCGAAAGGCACAATTTCCCCTGCGCACACGGTATGTTGCCGAAGTGTTCTCATTTCCTTATAAAGACTCACTCGAGACATTCTAGGATCCTTATTATAATTTTTTTGGTACGAAGATTTCTTTGATTTTTGTTCGATCTACAGAGTAGATGACTCTCCACAGCCCAGGTTGTTGGACGGAAGACTATTTGGCTAGCACCACCAGATCTTACGCCTTTTATGTATCCGTGTGAACGGACGTCCCACTCTTCCGATGCTGCGCCCGACATGAGTAACACGTCGCATGTTGATGTCTTCTCTGCAGAGGAGGGGAAAGATTTCCCTGACTTCTGGAGAAAGGCGGTTCCAGAAGCCTTACATGCGACGATAGGGCCCGGAGACTTACTTTATGTCCCTGTTGGTTGGTGGCATGCCATGCGAAGTGAAGATACCAGTTTCTCATTGTCCATGTGGTTTTGACGTCGACCATATTTCGAAATACTTACACTGCGGGGATGCCGACCTTCCACACAGAAGAAAAGTCATCAAAAAGAGGCAGGAAAGGGACATATGATTAGGGAGCTTGCCCTCCTTTTAATATTTATCAACCCTATCAACCTATCTGCTTAGGCCCTGTTCGCACTGCGGGAATTGGCCGAAATAATTTGTGGGATCATGCTGAATATATCGTGGTTATTTTTTTGATGTCTTCCCACACATGGCTGAAGAAAAAGAGGGAGCATATCTAAAATATGAGCTAACACAT
>JABCKG010000066.1:0-41807 GCA_018851835.1 Hypsizygus ulmarius | reverse complement strand
TAATTTGACGTGATCTCGATTACTTTTTGGCAGCAGGGAAACTTACCGGTAACTGGGCGCATCATCGACATCTTGCAGGAATCTTCCCGTGCCTCTGCCTTTATTGTCCTGGACATTTTCCATGTCGCATCTACCCGCGATGAGCTGTTCGGTATGCCTATCCTCTCCTGCCATTTTGATGAGACCATTCTCCATGTTATTGCGGCTTCGGTTTGTGAATTACCCCCTCCATTGTATTACAGGCTGACTTTTTACCACAGGACATCCTTTTTGAGTATAATGTACAGCATGACTGCCATCATGCCAAATGCAAAGCCTCAGGTGAACATCCTCTTGTGCAAGAACGTATCAACTCTGGTGTCACAGAGAAGTTCATTGTCCGTGGGCCCGAGGAGCGCTATCTCATCAACACTCACGCATTTCACAATGCCCATCTCGTCCGCACCATCCTACCTCGAGATCTCACTGCTCCAATTCCATACTCTCAAAACCATGAGACACACCACGTATCGATTGCAACAACCCTATGAACATCACAAGATGCTAAACGGGCAAAGGCTGCAGCCACTGCCACTATGAAAAAAGCTTCGGAAAAGACCTTACCTACGACCTCAAGACCACCAAAGAGACATCGCGTTGATGATGCAGTTCATGCTGGTGATGGAATGTTTGAAACAGGTGAAGTTGGAGCATGCGATGGCCGAGACGACACCATGGATGCTATGTGAAACTTGAACATAGCACTATATATTCCGTTTATCATATAGAAAATATAAGCAGGTTCCCATATTTTTTCATTCTATAGTCTTGACACAATCTACATATGACTACGAGATCAGTTTTAGCTGGGTCATGTGTGGGACAGAACAGTGGCTTCCAGGTCGGTGTGGGTGGAATGTGTCAGATTTGTGTGGGAGACAGATGTGGACCACCTGGCTCCAACCGGAGTTTGAGGAATCTGGGACTTGGTCAATTGACACATCATTTCCACATCAAAATATTTCATGCCCACCACAAAATTTGGCGGCATTGTGGCCACGTGTAATCAAAATGGCGGTGTAGGGTTGCCTGTACCCAGTGTAAGGAGACGCGACGCGTTCAGATCGTCTAGATCACGTGATTCGGCAACTTCCTTGCTTATGTTTCTGCTTACTGATCATGAATCGTGTCCCGACGCGTTCTAAAGGTTGCATAGTAGCTGAGGATCGGATCCCGTCTTCTGGGTTCTTCGAATATGGCTCGCAGTCGCCGGCGTTCGACACGCAACAATGTCCAAAAATCACCTGTCTCGTCGCCGTTATCGAGTCGCTCCAATTCCCCTGGCGCAATAGACGTATCTGATGCAGGTCATTTGCGGGACAACAAAGATGCCTGTCCAGCCTGCCCCACTGATTCCGCTGACAATAGCAATGTATTCAGTAAGGAAAATTGGATACGATGCGATATTTGCCTCACATGGTACCATTGGCGCTGTATTGGGAATGGTGGTGATCTGGACGCCATTGACAAGTGGTACGCCGCCAAACGTTAAGATTCAGGTCGACATTCATGTTTTTCATGTAGGTACTGCACGACCTGCCTAAATGCAAACCCTACACTCGCCATCACGTTCAAGGCTCCTGCCCGAAAATCATTCAGGAAAAGGACTCACCGTGACTATGCGAATCTCAATGTGGGAATGGGCTCAGACCCCAACCGGTGGCAGCGAATTGCGACAGAAAAGACTTTCAAGGATGACTGCTTTAAAAGATTCAAAGGAGAGGATGTAGGCCTCAAGTGGGTTGAAGAGAGTGAAGACGCCATGATGGAACCGATTGTAATTGAACGCCCTGACGGCCTCGGCATGAAAATGCCTCCAAGTAATTTTACTGTGGACGACGTTGCTGAACTTGTCGGCGAAGACACGCCGATCGAGGTCATAGGTGTGTCACGTCTATCTTAGTGACGACTGCCACCACTGACCGATTTCAAGACGTCGCATCTCAGTCTACCTCTCCAGGATGGACGATGGGTAAATGGAATGACTACTTCAACCTCGAGCCAGAAGCGCGCGACAAGATATGTAACGTCATATCCTTAGAGATTTCTGGCACCAAGCTATCCGATATGATCCTTCCTCCGAAATTAGTGAGAGAGTTGGACTGGGTGGAGAATTACTGGCCGAGCACGCGGAAGATCAAGGGCCATGTCTATCCCAAGGTTCAGTTATACTGTCTAATGGGCGTTGCAAATGCATGGACAGTGAGTTGATACAGTCAATCCTCGCACGTCCTGGCTGATAACTCTCCCGTTGTAAGGATTGGCATATTGACTTTGCTGGATCTTCAGTCTACTACCACATTTTACACGGGTCGAAGGTACTATTTGATGCCCCCGTTTGGTTGCTCTTACCTGACTGCGCTCTAGGTTTTCTACTTCATCAGGCCGACACCCGACAACCTTGCCGCCTATGAACGCTGGTCTGGGACTGATCTCCAGAATCACACTTGGCTAGGAGATATGGTGGATGAGGTGATCAAGGTTGAGTTGTCTCAAGGGAATACGATGATAATCCCCACTGGGTGGATACATGCAGTCGTAAGTCCCTTAACCCCCCGACGCTTGCAGTTCATTGACCACCTCTTCGGATAGTATACCCCAGTCGATACTTTGGTTTTCGGGGGAAATTTCCTTCATTCTTATGACGTTGCAAAGCGTGCGGATATTCGGCATCTTCTCTTGATGATTTGCTCACAGCTGTATTGTGTAGAACTCAGAGTTCGAAACATTGAAATTTCCACTCAAGTACCCAAGAAATTCAGGTTCCCGATGTTTTCGAAGTAAGTCAGATCTTTAATTATCTCGGAATGGAACAATACGAAGTCTATGCAGGCTCTGTTGGTATGTGGGCGACAAAGTTCTGCGAGACCTCAAATCACCGTCTGGGACACCATTACCTCCTCGAGTTCAGGAATCGATGGCGGCATTGGCTGATTTCCTGGTTTCGGAAGCTAGAACATTGGAAAGAGGGAGCGAGCAGGCCAAGAAGGAAGTCAAAGACCAGATTCCCTCTGATCGGGTCAAAGATGCGCCTGCAATGGCACGAGAGTTACGTTGGCGCTTGAGGCTGGCTGCAGGGTATTCGAGCGATGATGATTCCTACCGAGCAAATCGGATTGAGCGGGAGATGACAAATGGCAACAAACGACGGCGGATATCGTCGGTATCTCCATCCTTGGACGAGCCAACGGGTCCGTTCAAGCACTTCAAGCCAAAGGCTTGGGATGTTGTGAAGACACAGGCAAAGACGGAGGAAGTCCGGACAGAGAGGAAGGCGCGGCCGATGGATGGGGAGAATTGGGCGGACCAGTGGATAGCTGAGACGGAGGACGGAGGGGAGGCAGAAGTGACCAGTCGACGAGAAGTGGTTGAGAAGTTTCGAAGAACGGCAAAAGGGGTGGAAAGGCAGCAGATTGAGCGGGTAGTGGAGGAATGGACATGGACGTGATCAGACAAACATTGTATGTACCGATTGTACGACATATGTAAAACAGGTGGTTATGATCGATTGTGGGAAATAAAATGAGACCACGCTTGTACTTGACCTGAGCGTCGCCTGAGCGCTGTTCTCGTCATCACGCTCATTCTGCTGCTCATTCTGCTCTCTGCAATCCTCTCAAGCACTGAAATCGAACGATATGTCTGACCAGAATCCAAGCGGGCGTGATATTCGACTTCAGAATCGCCGCCAACCCGACGGTCAACCTTCATGGGCTCCAGGTTTGGGCTCGATACCCGACGATCTTCAGTACGACCCCGAGCTTCAACGTCAACCACCGCCATGTGAGCATCTTCAGCGTCAGAGTTGCTCAACCTCTGACCTACCCGTGTAGCACTTAATTTAATGCAGCACGATAATATTTCTGCTCCCTCTCTACCGTCAGAACGCCCACCTCAATATGCAGAGTTTTCGAGCGAGAACAACGTCCGGCCACCTTTGGATCCCACAGCCACTCTCGACACCTTCCATGCGTTGCGTATCGATGATCCAGCCCCATCGGCCTCAATGGTCCTCCCCCACGATCCATTGCCCCGCGCTGGCTCGTCCATGTCGATTCGATCTATTCAAAACCCTCAGCATCTTCCTCCTCATCGCCAGCCGAGGACTGCAGCCACGTTACCGCTTTCTCCAAATTCTAGCCGATATTATTCAGTTGACAGTCCCGTTGGTGATGGTGCATCTTTGCATTCAGGAGGCAGCCGCAACAGCCACCATAGCAGTTTCCAGGACGCCGAACGCATGAGCACCTACTCATACGACGAGCCCCGCAATAGCAATGGCTTTGGCTCTCCCGATAGCATGGGTTTTCCCCTGACGCAAAATCGTGGACTCCCTCAGCAGCCGTGGCAACCCCGTCCCAATGAGTATAACCCACTGTATGCTGCAGCCTCGAATGTTCTTGGGATGGGTCCTCCGCCAGGACCTCCGTCTTCGTATGTTGTCCAAACTTCAGCCGTTGCTGGATATTCCGTCCATCACAATTCCTTCGCCGCCAGTCAGACATCCCTGTCCTCCAGTCAGTCGGCACCATATGCCGGGCCTTCGAGTAATTTTGCCTCTTCCGTGGCCTCTTATCCTCCTCAGAATGCCGCCATGGGCTATCCGCCAGATGCACGGGAGATCGAGCATCGACCGTCATTTAATCGTGCTGGAACCTCAGCATCTGTGGCTCCGTCTACCCACAAGAGCAAAGCTGTAGATTTGAGCGCGCCGCCTTATACCAAGGAGTACATCGATCAATACCGCCAGCGACTAAAGGCAGACCCAGATCCCGAAGCTCATTTCCTCTACGCGAAATATCTGATTGATGCTGCAAGGCAAATACGCTCCACAGCGAAGGATGCGCGATCTGCCAAAAAATATAGCGAAGTCCTCATCGGCGAATCGCTGAAGGTCGTCCGACGATTGGCAACGCAAGGAGAGGCTTACGACGAGGCACAGTTCTTTTTGGCGAATTGTTACGGTACTGGAGCCCTTGGACTTCAGGTGGACCATGAAAGAGCATATCATCTCTATTTGCAGGCTGCCAAGCAGAACCACGCCGCGGCTTCATATCGTGTCGCGGTGTGTAACGAAATAGGGGCCGGTACTAGGAGAGAACCGCCTAGAGCTGCTGCATTCTACCGTAAGGCTGCGTCACTGGGTGATACTCCAGCCATGTACAAGCTGGGTATGATTCTGCTCAATGGCTTGCTCGGGGAACAAAAGAACCCCCGAGAAGCCATCAGCTGGCTCAAACGTGCAGCTGAGCAAGCAGACGAAGATAACCCTCACGCACTTCACGAGCTCGCTCTTCTTCATGAAGTTCCAAAGTCAAACCTAGTTCCCTACGATCCCGTCTACGCGAAGAATCTCTTCTCACAAGCAGCCCAGCTCGGCTACACTCCATCGCAATATAAGCTTGGCCAATGTTATGAATATGGTTCACTTACGTGCCCAGTTGACCCACGAAGATCGATTGCCTGGTATACCAAAGCTGCAGAAAAGGGAGATCCCGAGGCGGAGCTTGCCCTGAGCGGATGGTATTTGACGGGAAGCGAGGGAGTACTGAAGCAAAGTGATTCGGAAGCCTACCTGTGGGCTCGCCGTGCGGCCAACAAGGGACTGAGTAAAGCAGAGTATGCGGTCGGCTACTATGCTGAAGTGGGGATTGGAATTAAGCAGGATGTCGAGTTTGCAAAGCGATGGTACATGCGAGCAGCTGGTAAGCTTTTGTATTTACCAAAGTGTAGACACGGTGACACTGATGCCTGCTTGGTTACAGCGCAGGGAAACAAACGGGCGATGAATCGATTGACAGAGATGAAGAGGATGGGGAATAAACGAGCGAATGTGGCGCGTCCTACGCGACAGCAGGCGAAGGACGAGTGTGTGATTTGCTAGCCATTTACCAGCCATTTGCATTATCAACGATACCCATATTCTTTAACGATGCTTACGTGATGATTACTTTTCTTCAATGTCGACATCCACCGCAGAAACGAAAGATTCTGGAGATGTACTATTCATTCGGACGGGCTCTTGAAACAAACTGACGGCGTCCCAGATTTCCCTACTCGAATTCCTCGATCTTTCCCAGCTCGATTGTCTAAACGAAGCCCCAAACCACACACTGAAGTCGATTCTCGAGCAGAAACAAAGAAATACTTCGAGTGATAAGTATCTGGTCAGCGATGCAGACGAACAACTGCTTCTGAATATCCCAGTTGGTCTCTCGATATCTCGGAGGCTTATGGGTGCTGATTGAGGATTACTACAGTTCAACCAGTCTGTCCGCGTGCGCTCGATTGTCATCTCCGGGTCAAATAGTGAACAAGCACCACGGATAGTCAAAATCGCGGTCAATCGCCCTAATTTGGGATTTGAGGACATCGAGGATGCAGAGGAACCACAAGTGGCTCAGGTGCTCACGCTCGAGGAAAGCGATGTGAAGGACGGTAAGCGGATCGCGTTGAGGTTTGTGAGGTTCCAAGCCGTGAACAGCTTGCATGTAAGTCGAATCCAGTTCCGCCGATGGTCCAGGATCTGATGGAAGTCACAGATCTTTGTAGGTTCCAACCACGGAAACGCAGACACTACGCGGATCGACAGTATTGACATATTCGGGGTACCCGTTGAGTGCGTGCATTTATGCACTTTATATGATTCTGTTACTGAAACTGCTATTGGAACGACGCAGAACCACGAAAGATCTCAGTGGGTTAAAGAAACAGGAGGAGTGAGGCGTGAGGAGTAGTTTATGTTTTGTTGGTAGTTGACCGTCCTTGACCTTGAACCACCATGACGGTCTGGACCTATCTACCCACTCTTTTCTCGCTGCTTTTCCGTTTTGCTGTCTATGTCTTTCTGCGAGTGGTCAGTGTTCCCCAACTAGTCGTACAACTTCATTTTCAAAGGGAAGCAGATTCCGACAAGGCTCGCGAAGCCTGTATTGCCTGCTCTCTACATAACACATCTCCTGTCGTCATTCCTCTTCGTCCCACACCCTCCAGAACTAAAAGAAAACGAAAAGATCGATAAAGCAAGAGTACCTGATGCACATTTCTCTGTAAACCAATCATTTAACCTTGCTCTAGTCTCCTCGACCCAAGCAGGACACCCTGCCAACCCTTGTTTTCTCGTTGCCGACAACATCACGACGACTCCAATTATCCAGTGTCTTCATAAACACTTTGCTCATTATAGCCGCAGCCGACTTTTCCCTCACTCCTCTCCTTGATACTGCCTCAGACGTCGTCTTTACCCGCGTAGGTGCCGTGTATCCCGATGCCGTGAAAATCGTTGCTCGTCATCCCGAGTTCAACTCTACGGAGGAATCCAATCCACGTATCCTCTACCGGGAATCAGAGACTTCATTGACAACCTCGTGGAAGGATGGCCCTCTCTTGACCTTCAAGGAGGAAAAGGACTGGGTTGACACCGTTGTGCTCAAGGGCTTGTGGCCCAACACCTCGTACGAATGTGAGACATTGTGCCTGCTTTCATCTCGCCTATCTCAACTTCTTCTGTTAACAGATATTCTATCTACAAGCAACCGAACAAGGCTTTCTTATCCAGCCACCCCTCTACAATTCCGCACGTTTCCAGACCCTCGCCTTCCCACAGGAAATCGGTTCAAATTTGTGGTCTCCTCTTGTATGACGCCCAATTTCCCTTATAGAGGCCCATTGCATCGCAAGGATATCCGAGGCTTTGATCTACTAGCAGAGTATTTGTACCCACCAGCCATAGAAAATGACCCTCAAACTTTGAACAAAACCACCGACGAAACACCCACACCAAGCATTGCGCCAGCCGAGTTCATGCTCTTCCTTGGTGATTTTATCTATGCAGATGTCCCGCTCTACATTGGCGATGACAGGGAAGCGTACCGACGACTATATCGTCGTAATTATCAGAGTGACGGGTTCCGCAAAGTCTATGAACGCTTGCGTGGGTAGCCATACTCATCTTTATAAATGATCGAATGACAATTATCATATCTACAGCCATATTTCATGCGTATGACGACCACGAGGTAAGAGTGCAACGTCAGTCTCGGGACGTACTTGACCGCACCCTAGTTCATCAACAATTTTGGAGCCGGTGGCAATGATTCTACCCCACCCTACATCAATGCATCGGATGCCTTCCAAATCTATAATTCTGATGCCAACTACGACCCAGTCACCCCAGGAGCGCATTACTACGAGTTCCGATATGGGGATTCTGCTTTCTTTGTTCTGGATACTCGTCGCTATCGCGCAGAAGTCGGAACCGCAAATCGCTCCATGCTAGGTGACGTGCAGCTCGCAGCCCTCCATGAGTGGCTTTCTCGAATGAACGGAACCTCCACTTTTAAATTTGTGGTAACATCCGTGCCTTTTACCTCGCTGTGGGGTCATGATGCCCAGACGGATTCCTGGGCTGGGTTCCCTTCGGAGAAACAAGCCCTTCTTGATGCATTCCACACTGTCCCGAACGTGATAATTCTGTCCGGGGACCGTCATGAATTTGCTGCAATTGAATTCAACGGCCCAAGTCCTGAGGATTATCCGATTCGGGAGTTTTCAACAAGTCCTTTGAGCATGTTTTACATCCCTTTTGTCCACACCCTCCGCATGCAGAGCGATGCTACTGTTCAACGGAAACGGACAATAATAGAGTCCACTGAAGATGGCCCGATAATCACCAGCTTTGTAGAAGACGTTCCATCAGAGCGTGTTATCAAATACATCCCCGCAGGCAATTACAAATGGTGGGAATCCCAACGTCTCCTCAGTATGAAGACTGACACCGCATCATGAAGGTCTGCAATCGAGGTTGAGTCGAGGGATCCCGAGAAGCCCACTTTCAAATTGCAGGTTATGATAGATGGAAAGCCCGCCTTCAAGTGAGTGTTTCAAAAGAACCACCCCTGCACAAGCACCAATGGCATACTAGATACGAAATTGTTGTGACGCCCGTGAAACTCCAGTCGTCCACGGCACTGGGCGCGTTTGTCTCCAGCGGTGTTAAAGACATATTCAACAAACTGGGAATCAAACCGAGTAAATGGTTTTAGATAGATTATGTATGGTTATTGTGCATTTCATATATGCATGTCATGATCCTACAATCACTTCTCTACCCGAGAAAATCGACTCTGAATATGAGCGTAATGATTCATTTCTGACTGGCTGACACTGGGAACCAAGGACCTCAGTGCAAGGTCAAAATCCTCTCGTGAAACAAGGACATTCATATCGTCCGCAGATGCCATCTCCGCCAGAAAGTATTGCGGTGTCAGAGGATATGGATGATCTGGTCCAGGAAGCTGGTTCAGGCGTGCTGGGACGAAAAATTCAGCATTTGTCAACATCGCTTGATAGTTCGGATGCACCTATTTTCTCTTCAACTGCTTCCGCCTTGCGGGACATCGCATTAAGCATTGCGTCAGAGCAAAGAGCATAAAAATCTGCCCCTGTATAATTGAAAGGACACTGTTCAGCCACCTCGTGCAGGTCCAAGTCGGGATGTAAACGGAATTTCCGTGTCAAGGCTTCCAAAATGTTGGCTTGAGCTTGATGGGTTTCACTGACACCAAGGTAGAGCATACGATCAAATCTAGGACAAAACCTAAGCCGCAGTTTCCGAACAGTGAAACGCCGAAAACCGACATACCTTCCAGGTCGGAGGAGGGCTGGATCCAGAAGATCTGGGCGATTGGTCGCTCCGATGACAAAAACATCGGCGCCGCCTTTTCCAGCAGACATTCCGTCGAGCTCGGCTAAAAGCTGACTCACTATGCGATCCATCACACCCCCAGAGTCGCCCTGATTGCCTCGCTTCGGTGCCACTGAGTCAAGCTCATCGAAGAAAATAACACATGGCTTTGCATCCCTAGCCCGCTGAAAGACCCTTCGCACATTAGCTTCTGATTCACCAATGTACATGTTGAGTAGCTCCGGACCCTTAATGGAGAAGAAGTTAAGGGAACATGAGGTTGCCACGGCTTTGGCTATCAAGGTTTTCCCCGTTCCTGGTGGACCATACAGAAGAATACCTAGCATACAAATTTTTAACCTGGAACTCCAACGGACATGTTCAATGACACATACCAGATCTCTTTTTCAGGCCATCGGCAAATAGTTCAGGATGCTCAAGGGGTAGTTGGATGGTATCCAGAATATCCGACTTCACATGAGCCAACCCCCCGACATCATCCCAAGATACAACGGGAATCTTCGGTGCACCGATGCTCTCGGAATACGAGGCTCTGGCTTTTCCGAGAGCAAAATCGAAATCTGCAGCTGTCAAAGCAACTCCAGCTTGCGTCAATTGTCGAGCATAGCTCCCACTTTTGCTACGCCTTCAGCCTTAAGGTTAAAAACCAAAAGAATTGTCACTCACATGGTGCGAACTGCGCGCTCAACTGAGGCAAATTTGGCTCGAGCGACGAGATCGACGAGGTCGGAAGCAACCAATGCCGCCGTCTGTATTGCGAGACTTGAGATCGATACATCTGGAGCCAACACAGAGTCGGCGAGAGAGCATTTTAAAATCTCTTGTCGTTCTCCTTCTCCGGGAGCCTAAGTTCTGGTCAGCATTGTTTAATACACCAAGAGAAAAGAAGTCACCTCGATCGCAATTTCTTGCTTTAGGGATGCCAAAACGCTTGCAGGAACATGACTAGGCTCGCTCGTAGTTCCGACAGTAACAACTGGGTACCCAGTGATTTTCCAACTCTTTTGCAAGTCGTTGATGCATTCTTGGAGGACATTAGCAATGGCAGGCTCTGTTATTGGGAATGTTAGCACTGATTATTCAGCCGATACTCTACTATACCTTTGCCGGATTCAAGAACCTGTGTTGTTTGTGCTAATGCCTCAATATGTCTCAAAACAAAGATGCACGGGGAACAGCTTATGGCCTTATCAAACCGGGCACGCAAAGTTCCTTCTGTTTTCGTGTCATTCTCCCCGACAATATCATAACAGTCAACCTACAAGAAATTGAGCAAGTTAGCAGGAGCAGGCGAAAGATTTCTCTGACCTCAAGTACGTGCATTCCCAACCTTTGGGCAACCCAGAAAGCAGTTGTAAACTTTCCCGTCCCGCGTGCGCCCTTCAGTAGAATAGAAAGGCCCAATTGGTAATCTACAGCATGCTGGGCACATGCTGCAGACGCAAATTCTAAGAGTTTATGGAAAGGGCTTTCAGGTCCAAGAAGATGCGAGAATTGCAGACTGGTTAGAGTCAAAAAAAGAGCCCTGGGGTTACCTTTGCAGAAAGGTCAGACATTCAGACAGAACCTCTAATACTGAGAATGTACCTGTCTCGAAATATGTGCCAACATCAGGTATCCAGCAGTGTTCAAGCCCGGTTTGAATCATGCGAGTCACAGCAGAGTCCACGTAGCATCCCAACTCTCCAATCGTCGAACCAACATACACGTCGGGGTTCGAGTTGCTCTTTATGACATCGTGCTCGACGTTGGTGATGCAAAAAAACAATACTTCGTTAGGAGACGAGGATCTGAAAGCAGGAAGCCTGATGTGGGCAGGACTTGGTAAACGAGACGTGTGTGCTGACTTAAGATGAAATTGCTCACTTGTACTCCACGTTGTCGTTATTATCTCCTGTCTCATCCTTATCGTTAGATTTTAGAAGGTGATTCACATCATTCGTATCCAACGATACAGCAATGATATCGCCTTGCTTTACAAGGTGTTTCGTGGAATCAAAATACGCCTTCAGCGAATTCAAGCAAAGATGTTGATATGCGCGGTTGATTGATATCGGAGAAGCCACACGAGCTACGTTAACCGCCTGGGCGACAGGAACCGCTGGCTGACGAGATCCGAAAGGACTCGAGTGAAGGGATACAAGCTGAGGCTCTCGAGAGGATGCTCCGGAAGAATATGAACAGAGATTGTGAAGAAGAATCGGAGAACCCGCCACTGAGCCGCTGATAATTTATAATGATCAGACAAATTCATTGTACACGCAAAAATGACCTACGCGGCGGACACTAGTTTATCGTTAGCTACGATTCTGACAAGTCGGCATTTCGATGTGCCAAGTGATCGAGCCATTGCCTTGAATCATGATGAAGTGCAGAGCTAATTTGGGTTGGAACTCACTCACCCAGTCACCATGCAAAACACCGATGCGACCGAGGTCAGCCGTGCGGAGATACAAGGTGCAGTGATCTTCTACGATATCGATCGGCCGTGACAAAGGTTGTGTTCGAAAGGAAAGCTCCGCAATAGACGTTTCCTGCGTTTCGACAGCGCCATTACGCATGACAGATCCATTGTCCCCATTGACTGAGCGGTATGCGTTTTCGGAGGAACCAAACAAGGAGGGCGGGACAGAATTGGCCAGAAAAGCCTCATCAATTTCAATGTTGTCGTTGTCTTCGTCGTCTACTTCATCCTCAGCCGTCATCTCCACAACGCCATTCGGTTCGCTAGCTTCTTCAGACAAAGTTAAGATAAATTTTGTGGTCCCTTTGCGAGCAAATCCCTGCAAGACAGGTTCAACCATGTCCAAGCGGTAAGTGAACATCTCGGCGGATGTGAGAGAAGTGTGACCGTTGACAGGGAGCTGATGCGAGCTAAAGGTATGAACTGTACCATGACGGAGGATGGTGTGGTCCTTGGTAAGCCACGTTTCCAGCACTGAATTTCGACCGCTGGCGACTTGGTATGCAGGCGCAGACAGCGCCGTCACGATGACTTCCGTTAGGAGGAGGGGCTCCGTTTTCGTGACTGAGAGTGAAGGTACTCTTTGGCCAGTGATACGGACTTGCGAGAATATGCGACCATAGGACGTGCACCAACTCGACGGAATAGCCAGATCGTCTGTCTATATCAGGGGTGGAGGTGAGATGGGAAACGGAAAACTGGTAAAACTACGCACAGCTTCATCGAGTGCAGCCCAGCATGTCAATGACGCGATGCCTGACTTGTGTACAGGAGTTCTGTACAATGGTTGAATGGATAAGCATATGAAAGTATCTTCTGGAGCTGCAAGGGCCTGCCAGATGTTCTTGCCGATGAGTGCAGTTTCTGAGCCCTGGTCGTTGATGGAAAAGGCGACATCTACAGACAACTGGCGGTCGAACAAAAGACTCATGAGGAACGACTGAGAGCAGCGGTTTAAGCAACGCGTTGAGGACCGGCCATTGTCTGGTGCTCGCTCCCGATCCCACAAACAACTACTTTGAGATCCACGCGAGATCGGGAAAACACCAACAAACTCGTTTCTCAAAAAAATCACCTTGCTTCATTTATCTTGTTCCTCGATGAACCGCGGTGGATCAAGAGGCTTTAGTCGAGGCGGTGGTGGTGGAGGTACGCTCCTTTTTGCTTTCGTTCTCCTGTACTCAATTTTATGTCGCAGGCCGTGGTGGGGGCCGGGGTGGCTTTCAACGCGATATGGGTCCCCCAGACCAAGTTTTAGGTGTGTTCTAATATTTTCCTTCCATACAATGCCTATTGATAGTTATTCTTAAGAAATGGGATCCTTCGTTCACGCCGTCGAGGACGAAATGTTTTGTTCTTCCGTCATCCCTGACAAAGTTCCCTACTTCAACGCCCCCATTTATTTGCAGAACAAGTCCGTCATCGGGAAAGTTGACGAAATCCTGGGACCTATAAATGAAGTCTATTTCTCAGTGAAGATGGGTGAAGGCATGATTGCTAGTAGTTTCAAAAAGGGTGACAAGGTTTATATTGGTGGCGACAAGCTCCTCCCAATCGAACGTTTCCTACCCAAACCCAAAGTTGCTGGAGGTGAGTCTTCCTGATCTTTTGTCCCTCTACCGTGATTAATTCGAATTTATTAGGTGTCACTAGTAAGAAACTCATCAAAACTTTTTTCCTTGTTGATGACCTGTTTTTTTCTCTTCTCAGAACGGGGCCGTGGCAGAGGTGCACCAGGTGGCCGAGGGGGGCGTGGAGCACCAGGCGGGAGAGGATTTTCGCGAGGTGGAGTTCGTGGTGGAGGTCGAGGTGGAGCCAGGGGAGGGTTTGGAGACAGAGGAGGATTTGGAGACAGAGGACGGGGGGCATCAAGAGGTGGTTTTGGCGGGCGGGGCAATGGCCGCGGTTTTGGTGGTGGTGGTGGTGGTGGTGGTGGTGGCGGCAGCTGGGGAGGTGGCCGTGGGGGCGGGGGGTATCGTGGATCATAGCGAATCAATCTACTGTTTCTTCAGCATTATGGGTTACAGAAAGTACAACATGATGGAATACAAGGGTAAGAGATAGTTAGATGATACAGTACAAGAAACGGCGAACGGGCTGCATCATGTCTCAATACTTGAGCACCTTCACCTCCGCCGCGACATGTTTGACCCTTTCCGCGCGTTCTTCCTGACTTGGGATCGTCTACAGGCCATCAGAAAGAGTGACAACGGATGAGACATCACACACGTTGACATACCTGGTCCAACTCTTCCCCAAGTGCCAAGGTCTTCTGAAATCCTTCTTCCATCTGCTGAAAGCGTGGTAGAGGTTCTAAATTCCTCCATGGGAAGGGATTCACTGACAAAAGATATACTCGACGTACCATCCACTGCGTCGTCTTCATCCTCGGCGATATAAGCCATTATTACCGCCATTTCTTCGAGATCTGCTACCCGTTGCTGCCCAAAAAGTTCTGTGATTGTTGCTTCGATTTCGACAGGTACGTTCCTCCTCGTTTCTGCTATTCGCTTTTGCCACTGCAGCCTGGTGTCAGCGAGGGACCATATCCGTCGATCAAGCGCTTCATCAAATGGTTCGGTGTCTGAAGACAGATGAGGCAATGCAGAGTGTCAGACATTTTGAAAAGCGTACTTTGTTCGTTCTCGTCCAAGGATTCGTAGTTTTGTCCATTGACACGGAGATTTCTTTGGGCCATTTGGAATGTCTGGTCTATGAACTAGAAGAGAGGGTAATTAAAACGCGTAATTACTGGCGAAGAATGTGGAATGGATGACCTGATTCATGGAGGCAATCAACGTGTTGCGCTCATTACTGAGCCCATGCGCGACTACATGGTCCTCAAGACGCGCCAGAGCCGCATTTTTGTAGTTGATCTTCAACCTTTGCCAGTCTTGAACGCTCCCAATGGATACGCGAGGTAACTCTTCGCGAGTATCCATAGTGGTGGTGGTAATAAAACAAAAGTGTACAAAACAAACAGGTCATAAATATGTGGTATGTATACAACATACATTCCTCGCGCATCCATCAAGCCTTCGTTTTGCCTTTCTTTACCAACCTAATGCCAAGAGAGTTCTTGCCCTCCATCTTCTTCTTTTTCATGCTGTGTATCGCCACGGTCTTGGTATCTATCAGGGCACGCGCAGACTCGGGCAACAAACTTTGGAGCGAAGGTTCGATGTCATCCGCCTTGCGCTTCACAGTCACAAATATCGGGGAGTTCGCGTCCGTTTCCAACGGCTCGGACGAGGTTGTCGATGTCGACGATGCAGGCATAGCCACCTTCGAAAAGACCGCCCTCACAAGTTTTTCATCCTCCTCCTCTAGCCGCCTCCTCTCTGCATCCTCTGCATCCTCCACTTCCTGCATCCCCAGTTGGGCCAAGAGATCAACCGACGTTCCCACCCGCTCATTCCTTGCGTTCCTGGCCCGAATGTCCTGGAGTGCGTCCAGGATATCCATCTCCCTCTTAGAGTCTGTGGTGCGGTTCTCTAACGCTTTCATGGGATTGTTTTCTTCCTCTTCCATCTTTGCTAACCGATCCTCTTCCTCCACTGCCCCCTCTTCCCGCCATGGCTCAAAGTTTCGTGATGCGCCATGTTCGGCAGCGTAGTCAGTGTTTTTTGGGTCTGTCTTGAAAGTAATCTCTGCGGAGCAAAGCGTGCTGACGCAGCTGTAATCAGAGACGATAGCGGCGGGATGAAATAGAGACTTACCACTTGATGTAGAACCTAAAGATCTTAATGCCGTAATAGTCTTCGCCGTCGACTGTCTCCTTCCGTGCGTTAAATTTCTTTCCCTTGTAAATGTATTCTCCGCAAGTATTACATCGCCTGAGATGGCAGTTAGAGCTGAAATAAGTCTTAGATGAACAAAACATACATGGAAAAAGGAGCCATGAGACGCACAACCTGTTGCGAGTTCTTGGGCTGTTTCCTCCGCGGAATGAGGTCGGGGTCAAAATCCGGGGGGAAATATTTGTTGAGGACTAAACAGAAGCATGAGCATACATCTGTATTGGACGGTAGCAAAGCATACCTTTTCGTTCAGACATGGTGGATAATGAACAAGGCGGTGAAGCTGAGCGTCAAGGTGAAAGAGTATGTGCTGACTAAACAAGACCTTTGCGTGCAAAGGCCCCGGAAGCAAATAAATCATATTTGAAATTCGCCTCCACCGGCGTGACCTGCAATATTATTCTCGAATCTTGCTCGAATCTCAGGCTTTGTCCATCCATGTCCATGAAATTCTGGAAACCAGGGACTGTGGGACCAGGCAGTGCCCTTGATAGGGCCACCGAACTCGAGGGAAACGTTATTCCCTCTGCCCCGGCCTATTCTTCCCTCTCAATCCAATCCCAGCGAGAGCGGCTTCCTATCTTCAAGCACCGTGCGTTCTGTCGACAACCATTGTGAAATTTCTACCAACACATTTTCAATAGGCGAAAAACTGCTTTACTGTGTCGAGAAATATGGCGTAATAATAGTAGTGGGGCAAACTGGTTGCGGGAAGACAACTCGTTCGTCAGCTATCAGCACAATAATTCATGCGTCTCAACACAGAAACTTTAGAACTTCCGCAATATCTGTACGAAGCCGGATGGGCTGCGGATGGCAATGTAATTGCTTGTACTCAACCCCGACGCGTGGCTGCGACCTCTGTCACCGCCCGAGTGGCCTCTGAAGTCGGGACAGTCTTGGGGGACGAGGCGTGTCTTCTTTGCAACTTCGTAATACAATCTAGCCTCTGATCCTCAACGCAGGTTGGTTACACAATCCGATTCGAAGATGTCAGCAGTAAGGAAAGGACTCGGATACTTTACATGACCGATGGAATGCTGTTCCGTGAAACTCTTGTGGATCCATTGCTCAGTCGCTATAGTGCAATTATGGTAACTTCTCACCTTTTTCGAAGTCAATCATTGATCGCTAGTCGTCAGATCGATGAAGCACACGAACGAAGTGTTTATACAGATCTTCTACTTGGCGTCCTCAAGAAGTGCGGTCCACCTTGATGGCCTCATTGTATACCTCTCACAATTTCCACCAGAATACGGCGGAAACGACCTGCCCTTCGTCTTATCGTCTCATCAGCAACTCTAGATGCAACGGCTTTCTTGGAATACTTCAAGGATTCTGCAGATCCCGACCAGGCTACCATCGTTAGCTTAGAAGGGCGAATGTACCCCGTGGAGGTTGCATATCTTCAAGAATCCACTCCTGACTATGTTCGAATGGCTGCGCAAGTCTCTTGGAATATTAACCTGCAGGTCGGTGTTGTTGACTTTGGGAGACCATCTCTAATGCATTTGCGCTCAACAGCAAGGACCAGGTGATATTCTTGTCTTTTTGACCGGCCGAGAAGAGATCGACCGATGTCTGGAGGAACTGTCGGAATTGATCCCCACGTACGTTTTAGCGGTTTATCTCATCACTCTCATCTGACATGTTTCAATAAGACTCCCGAAAGCAGCCTCACGATTGATGGTTCTGGCTCTACATGCTGGGCTGTCTACAGATGAACAGTTGAAAGTTTTCGAAAGGGCAGAGCCAGGAACTCGCAAGGTCATTGTTTCCACGAACATTGCGGAGGTGTGTGCGTTTTCGTAGACTGAAGACCTCTCTGAAACCTGTCGTATAGGCTAGTGTGACCATTGACGGTATAAAATATGTTGTGGACTCTGGGTTCGTGAAGGTAAGCACCACTATAAATTTGTGTCATCGTGTCTTGTACATAGCTAAAACTCGTCAGATAAGAACCTATAATCCTACCACGGCCCTTGCGTCCTTAATGATAGTTCCAACGTCTGTTGCGTCTGCAACCCAGCGCGCAGGACGTGCGGGGCGCACTGCTCCAGGAGTGTGCTACAGGCTATATCCTGAATCTGTTTTCGACTCCCTTACCCACTCGACACCTCCGGAAATCACTCGTGTAGATATGACAACTCCAATACTACAACTCAAATCGTTGGGCATCGATGACCTCATGAAATTCGAATGGGTTTCTGCGCCTCCGTCAGAAACTGTCTTGCGTGCTTTTGAGGGCCTTGTGGCTGCTGGAATGATTGGGGAAGACGGAAGGCTGACCGTAATCGGAGAGCAAGTGGCAGAATGTCCCCTTGAAGTCGGCATTGCGAGAATGGTAAGCATCTCAGTGTTGAATTTTGATAACGTACCCAGGACCCGCCCGAAAAGTTGTTTATGTCAAAGGAACATAATTGTGGAGAGGAGATCCTCACTATTGCCGCTATGACCTCAATCCAGGTGAGCAAACATTTCTGTCCTGGGATTATGCACCCTCATTCAGACTCATGCAGGATGTTTTTGTCATTCCTGAAGGGGCACCCGGTGCGCTTGCAGAATTAGAACGTCGAAAATTCACTGCAGAAGAAGGCGTGAGTCCAACGATCTGTTCCTCCACATTTCCGCCTCATGTCTACCTCAAGGACCACCTGACTCTATTAAATGGTCCATTCTGTTTGACTTCATCCTATTACTTTCACGCTAACCTATTTTGTAACGTAGCATATAATGCCTTCGCCAAATATGGACGATCATCGGGGTGGTGCAAGGCGCACGCGTTGTCCTTCAGAGCAATGTCGAGAGCTGTTTCCATTCGTGCCCAGCTCAAAAAATACATGCAACGGTTCAAACTTCCCCTTGAAAGCTGTGAAGGAGATGCACGCAGACTGCGACGCTGTCTCGTAAGTGGCTATTGGCGAAATGGTGCACGGTGGATGGCAGATGGTACATACAGGTCTGTACGAGGGAACAAGGTATTTCAAGCTTCAATTCCGCTTCTTACAAACAAAGGCACTTAGCAACTTTCAGATTTTGCACGTCCATCCGACCTCTGTCATGTTCACGCGAAAACCTCGGTCTGGTTGGGTGATCTTCCATGAAATGGAGGAGACAAAAAAGACCCAGTAAGTCAAATCCCCAATCCCTCGCAGTCACCAACCCTCATACTACATAGGATCCGTATCATTACAGAGATCGAACCTGATTGGTAAAGTCTCTCTGCCTTAACGAAACAGAGGGAAGTCTAACGTAATGAATAATCCAACAGGTTGCTCGATCACGGTCATAGGTACAACACTACAGACAAACGGACGTAAGCTCTGTAAATATTTGCCTCGAAAAATATCATTGTACTCGAATATATAGCAATTACTCGTACTTGTCCTCGGTACATACATAGTGTAACACCCAGAAAGAGATATCTCAACAAGCATTCAACAATTTGCCAAAAACTCGATTCGAGTCGATTCGGCAAAGGTTGTATAAGTATAATATTAATAGTGTGCACGTGGCCTTCGAGTTCTTGCCTTGACCTCGTTGACCTCAGAATGGGAGCAAGTCAGTCAAGGTCCGAAGAGGACGAAAAAGTCTTTCAGAACGAGACACCGATTTCAGTGCGTCTTTTCCAATCCTTTTTCGAGTATGACTGAGACCGTACCAGTTTTCGCAAGATATTGTAAACCAGCTTTCCGATCAACTGGACACTCCGAAGACCTCCCCCGAACGCCAGTCGACTCTTGACACCATCATCCGCTCTAGGATTCATAGTGAACTCGAGCACTTGAAACAGGAGGAGGAGGCCGTTAGGCAGGAAATTGAAAATGCTCTCGAGAAGGAAAACTTGGATCGGGAGAGAAACATGGCGGAAGAGAAGCCTGAGGCCGTTGAGGATGACAGCGTCGTCGGCCGAATCCCCAGCAGCACTGCACTTCTGGGTGACTTAGAGGAGATCCGAAGCAAGGTGGACAGGTACCAGGCTCGCAGGGACCTCAGTGACTTCCCCGAGGTGAAGACAGCCGGCGAGGCTGTCGTCTCATGTTACAAGTATGTGTTGGTGAAGTTTTCTATTTTGTCGACTCATAGCTTCCTACTGCAGAGCCAACCTGACCACACCTCTGGAATGCTGGCGAGAAGTCAGCAAGTTTAAGGAATCTGTGGCGCAGGTCGAGCAGGTAGTGTAATATTTATTCGTTTCCTCGAATATACTCATGACCATCTGAGCAGCAATATTTCAAGACATTGCAGTAGAGGCACATAGATCAAAAGCCGCGAATGTGATCCATAATATACGATACCGGAGGAACCTATGTTGTTCGTAAATTATGGCATAATAAACTGGAAACATACGCTGTGAAGATTCCTCATTTTCTTGATGAGTCCACAATTTCCTCTCTCTGCACAAGCCCACCTCACACCCACCATCATTCATTCAAAGCGCCAATCCGATGGGTGCACCTGATGAATCCCTTGAAGCAGCAGTGTAGGCCGACTGACTGCTTGTCTGTGAGTATCGATCGGACTGGACATTACCCTGAAGTCCGTGAGCCATTCTCCACAGGACACTTCGATTAGAAGAGGCGGTCGACCGCCGATCGTCCCCTCCATAGGAGTTCCTGAGAGCCTCAATGCTCGAACCAAGATTCCCTAGTGCAGCAAGAATCAAGTTTGGCGGCACCCGCACTTGATGCTCCTCTCCACTGGCTGTAGAATACACGGATGCTGAGCTGATGGTCGATGGTTTGTGCGGGATACCTGCTAATGGAGGTTCCGTGCTCGCCTGCCTAGGTAGGTGGCTGTTTGGTTCAGTGACGAGCGCCGATAGGTTTGACGAGCCCTTGACCGATCTTAATGGTCTTGGTTTGGAAACTCTGGGAATTGGAGTACTTCGCGCGAGGAGAGGCGGCTGGTCCGCTTGTGGGACAGAACCCTTGTGGGGAGCTGGCAAAGCTCCTGATTTGTTCAGGCTCCAGTTGCCTAGTTTTTCATCGTCATGGCCTGCAAATTTGATTTTCTTGTCTGTCGGACGTGGAAAAAGCGGTTGGTAGGAGCGGATGTGGGGTCTCGATGAGGCAGCGTTATGGAGAGTATTTATTCGCGTTTTTCGAATTGCTTCCTGGTTATCCATCATAATTGTATCAAAGCAACAATTTTAATTTGCTCTGTTGCTTACCGCCTCTCGCCATTCCTTCAGCTGGGAACGTTTGATTGATTTCCCCCAACATACCCACCCAACCGTGACCATTATTGCGAGTAGTGCACCGCCAACCACTCCCCCAACTATGGCTGCCACTGGAACCTGAGTGCCATGCTTCCCGTTAGTGGCCCCGACAGTTGACGGATATGTTGTATGAACGGTCGTGGTCACAAACTCGACCAAGAGCCTCGAATCCGTCTCCACGGCGGTTGGAGATGTTTCGCTGACAATGGGCATCTTTGAATTTCAAAACCAGAACTTAACAGAAGGGAAGAAAGGCCGCTATTGGACCGCGTTTTCTTGTACCTTTTCATTTATGCCTCGTGTCCGAGATTGCAGCTAACTAGAATCATATCGCACGATTCTGTTGACCATGAGGCAATCGCGAGGCAAACCAGATAATCTTCAGGCAGACTGGAAACACGACCATATCATTGGCACAGAAAAAGGAAAATAAGAAATGGCAAAGTACACAACTAAAGATGATCAGATAACATACATAGCTACTCCACCGCCTCCATCTCGGCGAGTTGGGCTTCGTTGTAAGCCTCAGCTTCAGCCATGACCTTCTCCTCCAAAACGGCAATTCTTGACAACGATTCTCTTCTCTCTGCATCCAACTCGGCATATCTATCTTGCAGAAGTCTCTCGCGCTTTTCCAGCTTCTCTACTTCTTCCTTCAGTGAATCCACTCTACGAGGCCCAACCGCCGATTCGTTGACTCGCAGGCGGGAAAAGCTATTATACTCGACCTGAGTCTTAGTAAGTTCATCAAAAGCATCTGTTATTCGTTTCGACAATGCCCGGGAGCGGGCGAGGTATCCACCAAGCGTGACGCCAAGTTTCTTCTCGATCTTCGCCGCTTTGCTGGCATCCTTCGCAATGAGATCCCTGTTTTCAATGAGGATTGCCGAGTAGCCGTCGACACGCTCTGTGGCAAAGAGACTCTCCGTATCAACCCAAGTCTTTGAGGAGGGATCATATGTCAACTGCTGCCGAATCGTCGCCCACGACGTTGTATCGTCCACCGTCTCGGCCTTTGACAGCGCAAGAAGACCATCCCGCAACTGCTCGGAGTTTGCGTTGGGAAATCCTACGGCGAGCGCAAGTTCAAGGTGAATGGCAGACTTGGCTGCATGAATGTCCTCGTCAGCCGGCCTTTCATATGTGGACACCGTCCGGCCGGGAAGGGAGGTCCCAGGGAGAGGATGAGCGATCGCATCATGGAGGAGAAGTTGTGCGATTTCGGCATTGATGAGTTTTTGTGCTGAGCTAAATTCAGAATCCAAGCCCTCTTCAATGCTCAAACGATGCATCAATGCTTCTACATCGACGTTGGCCGGGCGAGGCAAGCCAAGTTGGACAGCTTGAGATCTCCGTGCCAATGCTGCCTGCTCCTCTGCCACCCGCAGCCGCTTCGCCCTTGCATCTCGCTCAGCTGCGTCTTCTTCAGAAACGTGTACCCCGTCTACCATTTGCCCTTCATCACCTTCATCTTCGGGGACAAGGAGCTCGAAGTTATTTTCGGGCTTGGGGAGGCTCATGAAACCAGCCTTCAAGGCTCTTTTCGCTGAATTGACGCGAAGCTGCTGGTCACGAGGTGTGTTGCCAATAGCTACGAAGCCTTCCGGATTAATGGAAAGATTGTCGCGCATCGGCGTCCTCAATGGTGTCGCCGAAATGGCCGTCAATGGAGTAGCAGATACATTGGAGCCATTCACACGCAGAGGTGTAGCCAGAGGATTAGGGGTAAAAGCGACCTGGTGACGAGGAGTGGCGCCTTCAAAACCTGTGCCGCCTCCCGGTCCAACATGCAAAGGCGTATTCTCGTCTCCTAGAAGCGGCGTCTGCGCCATTGCCATATTGCGTAGGTTTCTTGCCTCCATAAGAACGGTATCTTCTGCAAAGTTGCCAATAATCATTCTCTGGAATCATGTCAATAAATAGTTGTACTGACGTTGAGGTGCAGTTCGTGGTGTCCTCGCCATGCGAGCATTCTCCAGACCTTCGTAATCGCTTAGAAGCTTTCCACTGGCATCACTCCCACCGCCAACCAGGGCTTTGGCATTCTCTCCGGCTTGCCCGATCTTCACGATATCCTCAAGCTCAACTTCGCCCACTTGTGCGCTGGGTAGCATCAACTTCCTTCTTCTGCCGATGGATTCTGCCTCCTTCAATTTCTGAATTTGAGCGTCTCTCGCAGCGATGAACTTCGTCTGATGGCCAGGGCCTTCCCCGCCTTCCTTCTCTGCAGCTGACCGCCGCTGACGTTTCTTCCTCTCAGCTTCTTCTTCCTCAGGCTTCCGCTTGTTTTCGAGTCGACGTAATGTTTGGCCAACAGGAGCTGCAGCAACACGACCTTGTTCCTCAGTAGTATCATAGAACCCGGCAGCGGCCTTCTTTTCAAAAGGGATATCAGCATTGTACTGTGGGCAGAATTGTTAGCTGTGAATGTGAATAGGAGTCGGTGTAACCACATACGTCCATTCCCTTACGCTTTGTCTTATGGCGCATTCTAGAAATATCATTAGATACGAAGGATCGGAGCGTTGAGGCCCAACTCACATGATACCAGCCTGCTTCAGCTCTCTTTTCTTTTGCAGGACAGCGAGTCGTCTAGCTTCTTCCAACTGACGTTCACGGGCTTTCCGTTTTGCTTTTTTGCCTTGAGTATTGGCAAGGCGCGCACGGGCCTCCGACAACATCTCCTTCTCGTCCTCGTCCATGTCTATCGGGTCAGGACGTGCGGGTTTCGTTTCCGGGTCGGGATCAATCTCTCCTGGTCGAAGGCGTCTAATATCGTCGGCACTAGGACCACTATCACCGCTTGGTCCGGCCAACCCCAACTCTTCGTTCTCCTTGGCTTCGGCTTCATCGAGTAGTTTTTGATAGCGTTCTAGACACTGAGTAGCAGTGCGCCCTACGATGGGCGCTATCGTGCGCCATTGTGTGGGCATCAGTTTCGCCACGTGTAGCAGTTTTTCATCTTCAGTCTACGATGACATGAGCATGAAGCGGTACAATAGTGCCCAATTACGCACCTTCGACCACTCCGTCTTTTTTATTGAAGGATCCAGCCACTCATACCAACGAGCCTTGCACTGCTTGGGAGTCTTCCGGACAAGAAGTGACGAGATGCGTGCCCTGTAAGTGAGTGAGCGATGAGCTGAGAGATATGTGCCACGGCAAAGGACGTACCACTGGTTCTTCCCGTACTTGGCAATAGCAGCTTTGAGAACCTCATCTTCTGTGTTCTATGCAAAACATCAGCATCTACGGTTCTAGAGCTAACATAGAGAATTTGTACCTTCCACACGCCTGAAATTGAGTCAGTAAAGTGACTCTGTTGGAGCGAGCGACGACGTACCTCCTTTGATGATTATTCTGACCATGGCAGTCGAGACTAATATTGAACATTGGCCACACAACGTTAACTGACACAATGCTTATATAAGATATTCTCAGGGTTCGGTATTTGTACAATTTATACTGTATTTAAATTTCCTTTGTACTCCACCATTTCGCAAAGTTATTTCTCGCTCAACTCTGCAACACCAGGAAGAGTCTGTCAAGCAAAGGGTCAACAAAAGGCCTGACTATCATGCCATCCTCTCGTACCTTTCCTTCGAGAAGTTCAAGGCTTGCACCACCGCCGGTGCTCACGTGGCTCAATTTATCTTCCGCTCCATGTTGAGCCACAACAGTGGCAGTATCGCCTCCCCCGACAATCACCACAGCTCCTCTTTTCGCGGCCTCGATATTCGCATCAAGGAGCGACGTCGAACCTTCAGCAAAAGCAGGGAACTCGAAAACACCGGGAGGTCTGAATGCCAGTTAGCATGAAATAAAGTGAGTCCTGAAAGTCAAGTTTACCCGTTCCAGAGAATTGTCTTTGCCTCAAGTACAGCTTCGCGGAAGAGGTCACGACTCTTTGGTCCAGCATCGAGACCCATCCACCCGTCTGGGATACCTTCTGCCTCTGTTACGGTACCAGTCTAGAAAAGCGTTCATCGCTAGAACAATGGATGTAAGAAAAAAGAGCTTGTACTTTGGCATCTTTATCAAACTTGTCGGCTATGATATAGTCGACTGGGAACACGAGTTTGACGTTGTTCTTCTTCGCCTTCTCCACAAGACCCGCGACTTTCTCAGATCCAGGCGCGTCGAACAGCGAATTGCCGATCTAGATGATATCATCAATCGCTGATTTCAATGATTGAGCGGCTCTGATGAGATTCATACCGCAACATTCTCGAGAGTCTTCTTGAACGTGAAGGCCATACCACCGCAGATAATCAGGGAGTTGACCTTGTGTAACTTACACATCAGCGCAACCCGGCGCCAAAAATTCAAAAGCTAACCTTGTCCAACAGATTGTCGATGAGTTGAATTTTGTCAGAGACCTTTGCTCCGCCCAGAATGGCGAGGAAGGGCCTCTCCGGATTCTCAAGGGCCTTCGCAAAGTACTCCAATTCTTTCTTAACCAGGAATCCCGCAGCACGTTGGGGTAGTTTGATGCCAACCATGCTTGAATGCGCACGATGAGCCGTTCCGAAGGCATCATTGATATAGACATCGCCCAATCGCGTCAGTCCCTCTCTAAATTCAGCCACCTTTGTAGGGTCAGCTTTCGTTTTGGTGCCGTCCTTGTTCTTGACGGATCCTTCTTCCTCTATGTGGAATCGCAGGTTCTCCAGCAGGATGACTGAGCCCTTTGAAGCACTGTTAACGGCCTTCTCGACCTCCGGGCCAACAGAGTCTGACAAGAACTGGACTGGTTTGCCAAGTTGTTTCTCAAGCTCTGCGGAGACGAGTTTGAGCGAATACTTCTCAATAACCTTGCCATCGGGGCGTCCAAGATGAGACATCAGGACGACAACGGAAGCGCCTAGACTTGAAGAGTCAGTGGGATCGCCATGCATCTACGTCAAACCTGACCATTGTCGATGGCGTATTTGATAGTGGGTAAGGCAGCGACGATTCGCTACACATCAGGGTTGGATTGGGATGAATATGGAAGGAGAATGCCATGCTGGACTTACCGCAGGATTGGTGACCTTGCCATCTTGTTGAGGGACGTTAAAGTCCACGCGGATAAGAACACGCTTCCCGTTCAAATCGACGTCTGTAATAGACAACTTGTTGGACAAAGACATGGTGGTATGATAAGATCAGTGGTGAGACCTGAGGATCGTCCCGGCCGGGGGAGGATTGATCCATCATGTAAATGACATAACCCTAGCAAATGGGTTAGGGTTACATGATAATTTTGGTTGTGCTGTCTGTTACTGTAATTCCAGCTTGCCCACTGCAGATCATGCCCAGCACGTCCACCCCAAACACCCTGGGCCTCGATTTCGAGCAGCTCAAAATAAAGGACACACAACAAGCCCAGGCAGAAGAAAAGACCTCGTTGTCCGACCGTGCTAACTCGCCTGATGCAATACACCCACCCAAGGAGAAGCAAGCTCCAGTCGCAACACAAGGAGAGACGAGAGAGAAGAAGAAGCCCTATGTCAATACAGAACGCGTTAAGACCGGCGGTAACCAAAGGGTGGGTGTCACACGGTCTTCAGCTTGATTTACTTGTTCTGACAGATGGCCGAAGGATAAATTGAGCGAGGAGGCTCTTACAGAACGTATGGCACGCATGCGGGAGCAAAATGAGAAGATAAAGCAACGGAGATTGGTATGATCAAATCTCAGCAAAATCCTTCCTGAGTCTTGTTTAACCACCACCACACTCCAGGACGTTCAAGCTGACGAAGAGGCATTCCGAAAGACCCAGGAATCAGAGCGCGCCAAACTTGCTCTCATTCGCAAGGTTCAGGAGAACGTCGACCGTACTCGTGAACAGAACGCGAGAAGAAAAATGGACAAGATACAGAGCAGGGAATGGGACTCTGGGAAGCCTGCCGGGGACTGGAAGCGTCAGACGAAGACCACTCCTGTCCCATCTGCCGACCCAGACAAGGAGCCAGAGGCTTCTCTTGCTGCAGAATCTACATCGCCACCACAGGAATTAGGCGGATGGACAAGAGGAGCGCCTCGAGGAGGAAGTTCTCAGCGAGGCCCTGGGCGAGGCAGAGGCAGAGGAAGTTCAGCGAGCGCAGCAGGCACTGCTTTCGCCCACGTCACCAAGTCTCCTGCACCTTCCAATGACCCACCGTCTCCTTCGACAAACCCTACAACCACGGAAACGATCGGAGATGCGTCATGATCCCGTCTATTTGTTATATACCACCCATTTCTTGCATGACTCTGCGGCGTAATTTACGATGAACTCAAGACTTAGTAAGGCAGTTGTGCACTGCACATGCAGTTCCTTCATATATATATTTGTCCTTCTATCTATCATCATACAGCCAACTCCCCAAGGTGATCGATACCATCATTTGACTGCGAAGCTGGTATTGGAACGCACCGGAAGACGAGTGGGAGCAGGTTTCGTTACGAGTTTGGTTATCGGCCCAACGAGCACACCCTTCTCTCTCGTGGTACTCCTTTTCGTCAAGGAGAATCCTCTCAACTTCTGGAATACGGGTAATGGAAGTCTCGACTTTGGCGAATCCGCCTGGTGAACAGATATATCGGTCTTGCGAGCAGGCGTCGTGGATGTTGTGGGAGTCGTCGGGAATAGTGTGTCAGCTGTAGAGCCAAACGAAACATCCTGTTCTCTTGGGAAACCACAAGTTACCCATTCCTCGAATGTATCATCAGCCGAGAGTGTTGCATAAGGGAGCTCCGATTCTTCCATGATGTTGCTCAGGTCTAGAACGCATAATGGCAGACTCGTGTCCGAATTCTCAGACGACGAGGTGGTTCGTAGGAATTCGTGTATTTGAAGAGGCCTGTCTTGGTGACTGTTTAGGTGCACATTCTCCGATTCCGTGGTAGGCTTTTCTGATGATGCTGTTTTTAAAGCTCTCGGTTCGTTCTTGAGCTACGTGATTGGGTGAAATCAGCTTGGTTGCTCAGTCATGCACCGCGAATACAGCGTACCTCACAATGCAAAGACAAATCCCCGCTGGCGTTCCTGCGTGAAACGGAGATAGGTTTTACAAGTTTCGCTCGAGACGCGGTGGACAACGGTAGGGTATAAGCTTCCTTGTCAACATTGAGATCGACTTGGCCAAGGATCCTCCTGCCAGACGGCCACTTCGGTAGCCGATAAGCCGAAGACATCTTTGACAGTTCCTGCTTCAAGGAATGACTTGCAAGAGGTGAAAGACAAGCCTTGTATGGAAGCGCATGTGGTTCACAAAATGAAAGAGATGTAGACATACAAGTGGAGTCAAGCGCTGGGTTTGAAAACCCCGCCAGATCGATTTTGGTTTTAATGGCATGCACAGGCGTACCACAGGCATGAACGTTTGCTGTCCGGGACTGATCGAGGGCCTCGTTGCGCCGCTTTGCTTTGAGAGCATCGACTGCTTTCTGCCGTTCGATTGGAAGGGTCTCCCTGATAGAAGAAATACTAGAATTCGAGGGCGTGACGACGTCAGGATGTTGTCCATCCTTCTTTGCGACGCTTCTCCAGAATTTTGCAACCTTCCTCCATTGTCTGAGCTCCATGCGGGATTTGAGCGTCAAATTCAATGCGGACATATATTCGCCTTGGGTGCGCGAACCAAAAGCAGAGGGAATGATTTTTGTACAGCTAGCCTCAGTTCCGGCCGTAATGCCTTGATCGACGGCAACTTCAAGTCTCTGGTTGGTGGGCCGGCCGTCCGAAGAAGCAAGGCGAGCGATAGCAACATCTGGTGGACTGCTGGTAGTGATCACATCTTGCAAAAGCCTTTCGTATTGCGCCAAAATATCGCGAAGCCTCTGTGTTTCGATGCGGTCTTCCTTAGCTTGCCGTACACCTCGGTATAGTTCGGCAAATAATTCCGCGCGGCTGGCCTTGAGCTGAGATCGCAATTGGCTCAATTCGTTCACCGAATCGGAAAATTTCTGCCGAAGACGAGCATTCTCTACCTCCAGGTCAAATATGCGGATGCTCAGGTGTGACGCTGGATGTATATCACGGGCTTCATAATCAGGCAAGGCTGTCAAAAAGGCAGTAGAGATGTCGGTGAATCCACTAGAGGCCGTCCTTTGGTGCCCAGCAGCATTGGCTCCAGAAATATTGCCAATCAGAGGGTCAGATTTTGTCCTGCGGTGCAACAGCTTGAAAGATCTGAAGAAGCGCATGGTAGCGAAGAGGAAACGCAAGGAAACGGCAGTTCTAGAGGCTGACTCCCTTCGAACTTGTTTTCGAGGAAAGCAAAGGGAGAGTTATTTTAGGACTGTATGTGGTCATGTTTAGCAAGAGCTTTGTGTTTTTTCACTTCATGCTGCCATGGGACGAGGCATCCTATTGACATCGAATCTTCCACAGCTACAGAACCTGATCAAACGCGACCCAACTGCCTACAAGGAAGAATTTCTACAACAATGGAATCACTACAACAGCATCCGACAGATTTTCAAAATCCATCCTGAGGAACAAGCCCACCATTTCAGAGAACTTATTGCATTCATCTCGCAGGTCGCGACTTGTTATCCCAAGGAGACAGCTGAATTCCCGTCGCATATCTCGTCACTTCTTCTGGAGAACTATGGCACGCTTTCGCCCGACACTCGTAAAACTGTCGTCCAAAATCTAGTGATGCTCAGAAACAAGGAGGTCATTTCCTCGATTGAGTGCGCAATCCCCCTCTTCATTTGTTATCTCTTTCATTCAAATCATAAACAGTCTGTTGAAGAGCCTCTTTCCCATATTGCCTCGCACAACTTCTCCCACCCTTCGTTCGTTCATACGTAAAACTATACTTTCCGACATTCGCACCGCAAATCTGCGTTCTAAAAACCACAAGCTAAACCGCGCAGTCCAAGCCATGCTGTTTGGTATGGTTGAACGTGGTATGGATGGCGAAGTTGTCGGCGATAAAGGAAAGCTCAGGGCCTCAAATGGGCCGACAACGGATCGCGCGGCTCACAACGGTGAAGAAGCCATGTGGGCCGTTATTCTCACAAAGGAACTTTGGAGAAAGGGAATATGGTCTGTTCCTGATTCTTTGACTTCTGCTTACCACTGACAATAGTTGTTGCACAGGACAGACGCGAAGCCCGTTGCTATCATAGCTCTTGGATGCTTCCATCCTGTTACCAAGGTTCAGAGCGCTTCAGTTCATTTCTTTCTGGGAAGTGATGAAGAAAAGGAAGATAGTGACGATGAGCAAGACGAGGTAGCGCATGATCTATTATATTTATGTTGTGTCTCAATTGACGACTTCCCATGAAAGGAGGTTGACGTGCGGGCTTTGCACCATCGTCGTGATATCAACAAGAAGACACGCAGCGGAGACAAGAAGATGCAAAAGAAACTCAATGCGGCTAAGAAAGTGAGTGGTGTTACTTGAAACACCTCGCTTGACTCATCCGATGCGCTAGCAACGCCATAATAAACCGGAAGTATTGGCCAATTTCCCTGCACTGCAACTTCTCAATGATCCTCAAAGTTTCGCTGAAAAGCTTTACGACATACTCAACCATTATGACAAGCGTTTTTCTCTGGATCACAAGATTCTTCTCATGCAGCTTCTTTCCCGTGTCATGGGAGCACACAAACTCTGTGTTCTAGGATTCTACACTTATATCGTCAAGTATCTAACACATCGCCAACTCCGTGTCCCTTCTATCCTTGTCGCGCTCGCGCAGTCGGTTCACGATCTAACCCCGCCCGACGCTCTCACACCAGTAATACGAAAACTTGCACAAGAATTTGTCCATCCAGGTGTCGGTAGTGAGGTCATCGCAGCCGGTCTCAACGCCATCAGGGAAGTTTGCAGACGACAGCCATGGTCCATGGAGGAGGACCTCCTCGGTGATCTTATCGAGTACAGAAAAAGCCGCGATAAGGCTGTGACTGCCGCTGCTCGTGGGCTGCTCCAACTCTTTCGTGAAGTTAATCCTGGGATGTTGAAGCGAAGGGAACGAGTACGTGGCACATTCTGATATCAAATGAATCGCTCTCATCGCCACGTCAGGGAAAAGATGCAAGTATGGGCCTTGCCAGTGGCACTCAGTCATTACCCTTTGGCCATAGTGCAGATGCAGCCGTTGATATTGAAGGCCTTTTGGTGGGTTCTTATGCTTGGATCGTCGTGCATCGGGCTGAGCTAGTTCCAGTTGTTGGAGGACCATCTACAAAAGCTCCGGGATGAGGACGATGTCGAGGTGGGTGATGAAGATGATGAAGCAGCATGGGAAGGCTGGGATGTGGAGCCTGATTCGTCGGACGATGAGTCCGAAGGATGGCTAGATGTCCATGATGATGACGATGATCTGAACATCAGCGACAGTGAAGATGAAGTAGAGAAGGAGAAGGAGACAAAAGGGACAACAGCTTCGAATGCCGACTCAAAGATCCGAGTCTCAACTCTTGCAACCACCAAGGTGAGGAATAATAATACCAACATATATTTGACTCTGATCTCTTATGCATTCCGCCTAGATTCTTACCCCGGCCGACTTCGCTCTTCTCAATGATCTCCGGATACAGGATGCCAACAGGGCTGTTGAGAATGGTGGTGGATTGCATGCAAAACGGAAACTTGCGACTCTGGAAGCCAACAAGAAGTCCATCCAATCCGGACAACAGGATAATTCATTTATATCCGAGAACGACATTTTGGGACCACGGAAGAAGGCGAAAGCTGATTACGCGGAACGGATGGCGTCGATTCAAAAGGGCCGTGAAGGGCGCGAAAAGTTCAAGTCCAACAAAGGAAAGGTCAATAAGGAGGTGGCCAGTAGCTCGACGAATCGCGAAAAGGCAAGAAACAAACCGATCATGATGATACTCAGTAGTGGCGCCGTCAGGGGAAAGAAGAAGGCATCCCTAAGGGAAAAGCAACAGAGGCTGCGGAAACACATCGAGAAGTCGAAGAAGATGCGCCATTAGACTCTTCGGGGTTCGTGGCATTTGCTGGTTGTGTATCAAATGTGTTCTTGTTATTAGTCTATATACTTTATAACGAGTCACAATTTGCTTTTGTACACTTCATGATTGATCCAGCGCATCCATCGAATTCATACGTTGAGCGACATCGTAGCCAAAGGCTAAGTGGGACAAGCGCGCATCCGCAACATACCCCTGATTAACATAAGGATCAGGAAGTTAGTAGATAGATGGGACAGGAACGGGCGTACTCTCTTGGAATATTCTGCAAACCATCGTCTTGTCAACTATTTGACGGAAGGAGAAGAAATACCGTCTACCTTTGAGCTCGTCGTTGAGCTTGGACAATTCTACGACTCTTGTGACAATGAACTCCCCTGCGTCAAGCTTCTGTTTTGGGGTTTCCATTTGGTCAGGTAGGATGACATTAAGTATTACAAGTTGCATGTTGGCATTTGACATTCCTTATTCCCAGTCAGTCAAGGCATTCAGCAGAGCAGCAAGAATGTCAAACAAGCTGACCTGGATCGGACACGATCACTGGAGATATTTCGACCAAGCTGTTTGCCTTATATCCGGTCTCTTCCTCTAGTTCGCGAAACGCTGCCTGTTCAGGCGTTTCGTCTTCATCGACCAGACCTTGGAAAGACCATTTAGACATTGCTAAAGGAGTAAGCTGGAGTGAGAAGGAGTTACCAGCCGGAAGCTCTATGTGATTGTATGAAATGAGGAAATGTCAAGGAGGCCAATCAAGGCAATTTGTACCGATGATGAACTTATCAATTGGAGGACGATATTGCTCAATGATGACAGTCGAAGCTGGGAAGGCATTGGTTCTCGAACGCAATATCGCCAGAACGGCAACAGCTACAGGGCATATCTGTCAGTATAATGATTTCTGATGTTTTGGGGCCTCACCATCAACACCAGAAGACTTTCGCGTCTTACGTTCTGCGGACTCCCATAATCGCTTGATTGAATTCAGATTTCAGCGGACAAGTCGCGTTGGTCAAGAAAGCGAGTAATTGAACTTCACGTCCACTGGCATCTATATATTTTATCTTCTTGAGGGTAATCCATCTACGGACACGCTTCAGCTGCAAATTGGGAAAACAGGGGACCAACTGACTTTGTCTCCGCTGGTGACATTTCAGCGCTGGAGATAACCTTTGGAATTGATGTCATTCTGCGGTGAGATAGTTTTGAAAGACAGTAACGCCGTGAAGTCAATATTAAACCAGGGCCCACCAAGTGAATCATGAAGGCACGAGAAAACCTCAGATCCTAATAGCATCAAACAACTAGGCATATAGTCCTGACGAGTGACGCGTGACGCACATTGCTAGGTCCCAACTAGTAGGTCCTTACCAAGGTCTGGCGCGTCCTCAACGCATCCTTCATTCCTTTATTCTTATGTCTGGCAAAATTAAAGCAGGTGGGCTGATACTGACTAGGGGCTACTCGATTCTGAAAGCAGCATCAGGGTCGAGCTCCCAAAAGCGGACGTCGGAACACCTCGACACCAGCCAGTCGGATTCTGCTCAGAAGATTGCCAAAGGTATGCTGTATACATTATACATAACCATCTCAGCATTCCTCCATCCTGAAACGCAACTTCAGTCCACCCTTTCTTCAAAAAGCAGGTCGAACCACTCCCAACTGGTGCATTTCGATGGTTAGACCCCATGGGGCCCTCGCGATCATGTCTGCATGGTATCAATATGAGCCCCAGAGGAGCAGGCAAAGTCGCTGCCTTCGATCTTGATGGCACGCTGATAAAGTCTGATTTCGGAAACAAAGGCTCTCCATCATCGCCGTCCTGGGAGTGGTGGCGAAGCCTCGTCCCAGCTAAACTAAAGGAAATACATGACTCCGGGTGAGCCTATCTGTGTCTTGATAATTTTTTATTTTACAATTCGGCTCAAGATATTCACTTGTAATAATTTCAAACCAAGCACTTAAACCCCTGGCCCTTAAGACGTGGAAGCTCAAAATTCTATCGATCGCAGCTGCAGTAAGCTATATACGCCGGCTCACTCTCTTTTCTCTTAACATGCCCATTTATTCGAAAAGCTCCCTGACGTACCTTTCCGGATCTTCGCTGCAACGGCCAAGGACAACTACAGAAAGCCTATGCCAGGCATGTGGCTAGAATTAGAGCGTATATTTCGTGAAGATGGCATTGAGATTGGTGAATAGTCCCATTTAAGTTCCTATTCATGATTCAAGGAACTGATAGTGTTCAGACAAGGGCACTTCATTTTTTGTGGGGGACGCCGCTGGCCGCCAATACGCCGGACGCAGAAGTGATTTCTCAAGTACAGACAGAAAATGGGCACTCAATATAGGGATACCATTTTTCACCCCGGAAGTAAGTCCTGTTTATGTCCAGAAACGCAAATCCAGTGATCTTGCATCATCCAAAGGAATACTTCTTGAAGCTTCCTCCTCACACGTCATACTCGCTTCCAGGATTTCACGTCTCTTCTCTTCATGACCGTTGGTCTGCTTGTTCATTCATCTTCACGAAGTCCTGACGCATATATTAGTTCCTCGTATAATGCCAACTTCAACACCACTACTACCTTCACCCCCACGGCAGGAGGTCGTGCTGTTCGTTGGATATCCTTCCTTAGGAAAGACATCTTTTTACCGTCGCCATTTTCAGCCAGCTGGCTATGTTCATATCAATCAGGACATACTCAAGACCCGTGATAAATGCGTAAAGGCAATGCGAGATGCCCTTCAACAGGATGAAAGCTGTGTCATAGGTGAGATCTTGTAATTTTGCTGTGAATCAAAGTATAGAAACGTCAGATAGACAACACGAATCGAGATGCCATGTCACGTAAACTATATATTGATGTAGCCAAGCAACGCAAGATTCCAATAAGGTACGGGTTGTGCATCTTTTGTGCTAATGGAAGGTCATGTTTTCAGATGTTTTCTCTTCACTGGGTCATTCGAGCTCGCTTGGCATAATAATTTGTATCGTACGTATAACCTTCCCCCTACTATCGCGACAAAGGAGGTACGCAGTTTTTGCAGCAATCGTGGGATGGTGATCACTGATTTTTGCTTTCCAGCGGAAAAGGGACCTGGTTCCCTACATAGCGTACACTGGTTTCCGCGATAGTTATGAAGAACCAAAACTGGAGGAAGGACTGGATGAAATCAAGAAAGTTAATTGGGTGTTCTCGGGAACCGAAGAGGAAAAGAAATATTGGTCTATGTGGCTTCAAATTGACGGAAAGTAGCGTTTCCATGTTTTAATTGTATGTTCTAGTATTTCGCCTAGCAACCTACCATGGAAGCATACTTGTCTGCAGTGCATAAGATCTTTTCCTTGTCTAGGTAATGGACATCTGAGCAAGCTCTTAGCCGATTCGCCGCTTGCTCTGGTGTGAGGTCACGTTGTGCTTCGGCCATCATCTCGAACCTGTTTCCTTGGTTAAATGGTGAGCTCACAAGCGTGTACACACCTTCGGCAAGCTCACCCAACCAAGAACTTTCGGATGCTGGCACTTCGAAGCAATGGAGGTGAGAAGTGAAAATGCAGGTGAGCCACGTTCTCTTCGTCATCTTCATCTTCCGTGAATGAGGGAGTTGGACGTTGATGAATCCCCATTGAATACGCAAAAGAGCAAGAAAACAAGTTGTCGTATCTGGTAGTTACGTTCACAAGGATGTCGGAAAGAGCGGATTTCTCCTCGAGTGAAAGGTTAGCAATGGATGAGATGTGACGCTTGTAGGGCAAGACTACGGGAGTGAAAGCTCAGTGTAGGTGATTTGACATGGAGATTATTTAGTGCTCACGCAGGATTTCAAAAGGCCAGATCGCCCACCACGGAACGAGCGCAAACCAGTGCTCATTCCGCACAACGATGCGTTCCGACTGACCCATTTCCAAATGAGCATAGTCGCAAAGCAAGCAAGGCCGTCCTAAAAATGTTTAGATTGGGTATTTTCTGACAGGAACAACATATAACAACCACCTTTGGGTCCCTTAGGCGCCTCTGACGTAGGCACATCAGAGAGCGAATACCGTTTCAAAGACGCTATCTCCTGAGCAGGCAGCGTCGGCACCTCCGAAAGAGACCAAACTTGCCCATGGGGATGGGGATTAGAGCAGCCCATGATTGCACCCTTGTTCTAGAAAGCACAGCTGAGTGGGTCAACTCTGGAAAGGCATCGTTTGCGAACCTCGAATATTTGAACATATTTTATTCCTTCTTGTGAGCCTCGCTGCTTATATATCTGGATCCACTGATCTATGATTCGGCTGACGTTCTCGACAGACAGTCTCGCCAGTGTCAAATCATGCCTTGGGTGGAAGATCAGGACATCGCACGCGCCATGAACAGGCTCCGTAGCAAGCAACGGATGAGGAGCTTCGGGTGCTACTGGAGCTGGAGCTGGCAGCAAGGCGGCAAAGTCGTTCACGAAGGCAAAAGTCTGTGCGTAGATAGGATTTATCTGACCACCCGAGCGTGCATTTCCGGGACAAAGATAGCAATCCGGGTCATACTGAAGGGAAGTGGTAACCTGGGGTGCCTCTGTTTGACCGAGCCATGGCCGTTTGTTACGATGGGGTGAGATAAGGACATGTTCGTTCGTGAGAGGATTGACTAAAGGACGGATAAGCGCTGGATCACAGCGCATGGACATACATACGGCTCACGACGACGATGAGGATGAGTACTTGGGTCAAATTCGCTCATGGTGAGAAACAGAGACGTTGTTTCCGAGTCTCTGTCGCTCGAATCCTTTAAATTTATTCAGAGATCAGAGATGATCATGATCGTCTCGGTCTCGGAGCAATCTCGGAGACTCTCAAAATGCCGGCAATGGCGGTCCGGAGGCGGAGCCCGACTCCGGACTTGGCTGAACGTCGGGAAAGGGCAATTACGTAAGAAAATGGAATCATCGACAAAGCGTCGTCGCATTCAGCGCTCTCCTTCGCCGGTCTACAAGCTCGACGATGATGACGACTCTTTCGAACCATACATCCCGGTCCAGAAAAGACGCCAACAGAAACTGGCGAAGCTAGCCTCATGGGGAACGAATGCGGACAAGCAGAGAGCCAAGAAACAACAGGAGGAGCTCGACGAGCACGAAGATGCTCAGAAGGAGGAGGAGTTGCTGCGCGAAAAGTTGAGGATGGAGAGAACACTCCTAATGGAAGCACAGGAGGTGCATTTGAAGAAGGCAACAGAGGGTTCGACTTTTGATTTTTGACCTAATCTCCGACAACTCACTGACTCAACAGACTCCAAGAAGACGGCAACAGAAAAAGCAGAGGAGGCTGATGCTGAAATACTTGAGGCTATCAAAAGTCGAAGGAAGCTTGCGTCTGATATGGAACTGGCCAAGGGCATTCAATATACAGAATCCTTAAAGACGAGGTGTGTAAAGTATCTTCGTGCTTGTACTAAGTGACACGACCTCTTGTTATCTTCCTTTACAGTTGGAGACCGCCAAAATACATCCGCGACCGACCAGAGGAGCAAAATCAGAAGATCCGCGACAAATACCATATCCTCGTAGAAGGGGACGACATTCCCCCACCAATTGAATACTTTGCCGTAAGTGCCATTCTCATTCTAAGGTTTCTACTTACACTGCTTTGTTTATAGGATATGAAGTTACCTGAGCCGATACTCCGATTTCTAAAGGCGAACCGGATTGTCTCTCCAACTCCCATCCAACTGCAAGGCATCCCAATTGCGTAAGTTAAGTTATAAACAGAGATTTAGCTCCTCTTACCTGTTGCAGATTTTCGGGACGTGATATCATTGGTATCGCTTTCACTGGGTCAGGAAAGACGCTTGCGTTTTGCCTACCACTTATTATGATGGCCCTCGAGGAAGAAATGAGGCTACCATTCATCCACGGCGAGGGCCCTGTGGGAATCATACTTTGTCCTTCTCGCGAACTTGCGAATCAAACATACGAAAACGTGGTCACCTGGTGCGAAGCCTTGGCGAAGGAAGGCAAATATCCTCAGCTGAACACGCTACTCTGTATCGGCGGAATCTCTATGAACGAACAAAGTCATGTCATGAGCAAGGGTCTGCATATCGTGGTAGCAACTCCCGGCCGACTCATTGACATGTTGGAGAAGAAACGGTTTACGTTCAACAACTGCAAATATTTGTGTATGGATGAAGCGGACAGAATGATTGATTTGGGCTTCGAGGATGATGTCCGGAATATCATGAGCTTTTTCAAGGTATGTGCTACATCGACCTGTTCGTGTTTCGTAGACTCAATGCTTCACTTCAGCGTCAAAGGCAAACTCTGCTCTTCTCCGCGACGATGCCTCGAAAGATCCAAGACTTTGCACGAGAATCTCTTATTCGCCCAATCTTGGTGAATGTTGGTCGTGCTGGTGCTGCCAACTTGGATGTATTGCAGGTCGTCGAGTATGTGAAGCAAGAGGCAAAGATGGTTTATCTTTTGGAATGCCTACAGAAAACGTCGCCACCTGTAATCATTTTCAGCGAAAACAAAAATGAAGTCGATGGTAAGCCCTCTCGTTCAGTGGTCCTTTGTCCTCTATCTCACTGAAACTATGTGGCAGATATTCAGGAGTACCTTCTGCTCAAGGGTGTTGAAGCTGTAGCAATACATGGGTCTAAAAGTTAATTTACCTCAACATCTCATTTGAACAGCGCTCATGGTTTCTGTAGCACAGGAAGAACGGCAGTACGCGATCAAGTCTTTCAAGTCAGGGGCTAAAGATGTCATGGTGGCCTCTGGAGTTGCCTCGAAAGGGCTGGATTTCAATGATATCCAGCACGTCATCATATACTCTATGCCCAAAGAAATTGAAGACTACGTCCACCAAATTGGTCGTACTGGACGCAGTGGGAAAACTGGTATTGCTACAACGTTTGTCAACATGAATACGCCAGAACAAACCCTCTTGGATCTGAAATATTTGCTGATGGAGGCCGGTCAAAAGTTGGTTGAGTCGATCATATTTTTGAACTAAGCTAATCCAATTTTTCAAGGGTTCCTCCTTTCTTATCTACCATTGACGACCCTCGTGCAACCCAAGGCGGAACTTTGAAAGGCTGCAGTGTTTGTGGAGGTAAGATTTGCTGGCTGTTGACGGATGTACATATAATGACCTCACTGCACAACAGGCCTTGGACATGGTATCTCCAACTGTCCAAAGTTGGAAGACGTAAAGAGAAGAGAAATGGCATCGCACAGAGGCGCAGATGATGGAGGAGGAGGCTACTGAGATCTGAGAAGCCGTAAATTAATTAGAGATTATTTAATTGTTGAGTTAATTTTCTTCACGTCATGTATTTGTTTGTTTCTCTCCAGCAATGATTCTGCCATGAGCGCTCACACTGAAACTGGCATTGGACTCGACAATTCACCGAGATGGTGGCGCCTGCGCCGTCGCAAATTTCTCCCTCTCGCTTTCGTCGTCGTCTTTCTTTCTCTGTTAATTTTCCTTGTAGAGTTCGCTGGTTCCACCAAGTATGTAGGCCGGTTGCAATCGGCAGAACCTCCAATATTCAAACACTGGGAGGAAATCCCTTCTGTCGTTACCACTACTATCACCACCACCACCACTGCCACAGCTCCTTCAGTGACAGAAACGGCTGTTCTCTATCGAAATGTCACATCGGAACACGAACCAGTTGTATTCACGCTAATCATGTGGTCTGAGAACTCAGCAACAGAAGGAGCGCTTCTAATTAAAGTGCGTATCACGTTCATTTCCTTGGATTGACTCTTTCATGCCTCCTCCAGTCTATCCTGCTCTATAACACCAGCCCTTCCGATATACATATAATATGCGACGATGCTGCTCAGAAGCTTTTGGAAACTCGCTTCGCTCTCGTTCATCGACCACGCCATAACGTTCGCATATGGTTCCATAAACCTTCTTGGCAGAGTATGCTGGACAGAGTTGAGCGTGAAGGGTCGATTAAAACCGACCATTCGGCAGGCCTTCGTAGGTTTCCTCCTTTGCTTGTCAAGGCACTCTATCAACTTCCGTCTAGCTGGCCTCATGAAACTCTTCATCCACGAAATTATTCCCTCACATGTGAAGAAAGGAATATATGTTGATACGGATGCTCTCTTTATCTCGGATCCAACTCTTCTATGGAATGTTTTTCAACACCTGTCGCCCACAACATCGCTCGTCATGGCCAGCCATCCCGACCAAGATACGCCTGAATGGAACCATGCGTCTAGGATCTGCTCCTGCGTCATGTTGCTGGACCTCGAGCAGCTTCGAGCCTCCCGTTTGATGGATTCGACGTTCTATCGAGCCGACACAAGTAGGAAGCATCCCGCTGCACTGTCCCCGCCTGCTTTCCGCGCGAAATATGGGCTTCCTGGAGGAGATGGGCGTGGTCGTTACGATAATGTGCGCCTTGGGGACCAAGGATACTGGTGGGCCATTGTCGACCACCGACCGGACATTTTCGAGCCTTTGAGTTATGACTTTGAGGTAACAAGTTGTCTACTCGACAACTATATGACGGGCCTAGGAGATGATGCTGTCACTGAAGCGGTCGAACTATCACGGCAAATTCATGTCAAAAATACACCCCAAGAAGTGCGTTCCAATCTCCTGTGGATAGCACTCAGAATCTCACTCTACTCTTCCACTCAGGGAATCGTGATTCTACCCAAGCTCCTTCATTTGTGAGCCTTGAACATTCTCTTTCCTGGTTTACGTTTCCCAACCTTGTTGCAGCAACTGTCTGCATGGAACACCTGTATACATCAACTGGCCAGGTTGGTCCGACCCAATGAACCCCCTCACGGTTCGTTGGGGTCCTTCGGTCTCTTATCATGCTGGTTTCAAGTGGATTTGGCTCAACCAAGGGGTTGGGAAATCTCCACCGAAACTAGACATGTTTACTGTCTCAAATGTTGTATTCGCTGATGAGGAATTTGGTAGAGATCGTGATAGAGACGGTCCTTCATGAAACCATCGATTTGTAGATTAGATGATTATATACTAGGGGCCGCCAGGTGGCGACTCACACCTTGCTTTCTGAAATCCCACGCGTTTTTTTAATTGACACGTATTCCAAATTAACAAACGACCTAATCCAGAGAATTTCCAGGAGTTGTGGTGATGAAAGATGTGGGTCGGCTCAGTTCATAAGTGGTAGCGAGGATTAAATCGCGGTATTTGGCTCTTACAGCAGACGTGTGGTCGCGAATAAGCTGATAATAACTATGGAAATACCAAGTGCGAGCATGGTTGCGCATCACCTGTATAAAGCTTTGTGACTGGTTTCCGAAGCTCACCATGGGAGGAATAATTCGCGCGACTTAAAACACCATCGTTAGGAATGAGAAGATCGGCGTAATGAAGGTGCATACGGTGGATCACCGTTGTCAACCAACGAACTGTCAGCACTGAATGCGTTAATACAACCGCCACTGACTGTTCAACGGGTAGTGCCACAAGGGGTACTTCGATGTCGTAGTCGTGTTCCTTGTCGGCCAACCAGCTCTCCATGGCTGCAATGTTCGAACACCTCTCACAGAGGGAGGGAGTTGTGATTTGTATGCCAGCAGGCATCGCATGCATCTGCTTACCTTTCCACGGTGAGAGGCCTGAAGATGGTAGTCAGCGGAAAGGAAGGTCTATTTTGTGGAAGCAC
>JABCKG010000065.1:2823-31730 GCA_018851835.1 Hypsizygus ulmarius | reverse complement strand
GATAGATGACGGACTCGCGTCCAACTGCATACCGCAGTAGAGATTTCAGCAATAGCATGTGGCTCGCAGAATCCAGGGATGTCGACAGTGGTGAGAAAGGGATACTGCGAGCCTATGTTGGCAATGAAAGATAGCATGATGAGGGTTCGTTCGAAGGCTGAGATGTGCAGTGTCCTTAAATTGGGGCTAATGAATAAATGGGCGAAGGGAATGATTCCATTCGAGTGGTCCATTGCTTGCCATGCACACCACTCAGTAACGTTGGGCAATAGAGACCTCCCATTCGCGGCGGCGTTCATAACTGAAAATGCCTCGTCGGAAACATTGCTTTCCTTTGGATGATATTTGTTATAAGCGAACTTCCGCACGCGTCCAGAATAATGGTGAAATCTCTCCCAGTCGCTCGGACGGATGGGTCTGGTGACCATCTGTCAACAAGTTGAGGATAAGTATGCGATTAATTTGCAGATACAACGGGACATGCCCAACCTGTGATATTCTTTGTCCACAGGTCATCTGGCATGAGTCGTATGAGAGGCTCCAAGGAGCTCATATCATACCACAGAACGTCAAGCGACTGCTCGCGGAAGACCTGACTGTTAGCGCAAGGGCTGCCAGTGAACCCGTACGGAATACTTCTCGGTCACCTATGTTCCCATCGGAACATTGCTTGCATATCAAACCAAAAACTTCGGGTATGAGGAGACAGCGATGCATGACAGTACAGCCAGGTCAGACAAGAGAGCAAGATGATTTCGACGCGACGCGACGCGTGATGCATCAAAGTCGTTTCGGGATAACCCGCGCCAATAATTCATGACTGCATGCATGTTCCAGTTGTTTTGTACGTACTGCTCGCATCTTCAATGCCTCGATCTTCGTATTCAGTTATCAGTTCCAGTACTACATACCGACCATAGAATTAATTATAGTGTTAAAAGGGTGTGTTATATCTTCTTCCCAGATGTAGGCATGTAACAGGCTCGAAAAAGACGTAAGTCAGTCCTACGACCGAAGGGGAAAATTATGAATGCTTCGGCCACTTCACGGCCGATAATAGTAGTTTTTGACGCTGAAATTAGACAGAAATTCAGCAATTGCTATTCGCTTATTCAAGCCATTGCTCACCGTAGCTCCTGGGGTCTGTTTTGGCTTCGAAGCCTTGATAAACGACTCGACCTCCGACCACTTCTTATCAAGTTCAGTCTGTAGCGGATCATCTTCGTCCTCCTCGGTCAGTCTCGCGCGCTTGTCAGGGTTTGTTATCACGAGTAGTGCTGGGAAGATGCGCGATAAGAAATCTGCAACCTCTCTGGTATCGGCAGATATGGGAGAATCGACCACGTCCAGGACTTGTAGCTCGTTGGCTACAATCTCGCTGTCGATAGTTGCCTGATCCTCAGGAATCGAGTTCGCGTTGAGTGCGATGCAGATCCGTTTCAGTGATTTGCAGTGGTGAGCAAACGAAAGAAGGCTCGCAAGGGAGACGCGGGGGATGCGTTCGTTCAGGATACCTCCTTGTATGTCAAAGACTTCGAGATGTGGCCAAGCTTTAGCCATGCTATCGATGATGGTGTCATCCAGGTCGAAGCCAAAAGGTGACTGGAGTTCGATTGAAGTCAGATTGGTGAAAACGGCGAAGGGTTTTAAGGCATTTGGCGCGACCATTACATGTTTGCCGGGAGGGCCCGGCATCACACCCATTCCCATGTCTCTGATACAAAGAGCTTGGAGGGAAGTGTGTTGACAAACGCTGCTGAGTGTGTCGGAAATGGTGTGCCATTCGTAGGAAGTCATCTTGACGGCGAAGGTGTCTAAGGAGAAGTCCTTGAGAGGTGAACCTTTTTCCATTGACCTTAAGAGCGCCAGGGCAAAAGGTGACCCTCTGCATTCGAGGTGTAACGTCTGAAGGGCAGGAAAGGTGGGCAGATGACATGCGAGGGGAAATTCCATATGTGATGGATCTGATGACGTCTCCTTTATAAAGAGATGATTTAGCTTCGGCAGAGCTGCGACATGGATGAAAGCGTCCTCAGAGAGGGTACCGATGGCTAAACGACGGATTTCATTCCAGCCGACGACGGCTGAAGAAAGCGCGACGATCTCGTCGGGCTCATGAAGTCCAATAATTTCTACATGTGTGAGCGTCGGATGCCAGACGCTGAGGTTGGCCACGTAAGATAGCAGGGCGAGTGACGGGTGGTATAACCTGAGTGTTACCCCAGTGAGATTTGGGCTATTAAGCAGACAGAGGAAGGGAAGAATCCCGGTCTTCTCAAACAGCCGAAAGTAAAACTCTGTCAAGTTCGGTAACAAGCAGTGTCCATTTGCGGCGGCATTTATGGCTTGGTATGCTTCATCAGAGAGCTCGCTGCCCTGGTGGTCTTCCTGAAAACCAAATCGCCGCACACGTTGGGCGTTCTTTCGAAATCTTGGCCAGTCAGATGGAAGGATCGCCCTCGTCAAGATCTTCCAACGTCAAAGGATAACTTGAGTGACAAAAATTACTACGATGAACAAACACTACGCACCCATTTATTGGCTTTAAGCATCCACAAGTCATCCGGCATGCATTTTATGAGTGGCTCGAGATTGGCAACTTCATACCACAGGTGATCGAGTGCTGTTTCGAGGTAGGTGCGACTCGTTAACGCAAGCGATGCCAGAGAACCCTTCCAAGTCTCCCGTCGTTCATGAATAGGGTTCCAATCGTCGCATTGACTGCAAATGCGATCAAATACCCCTGGCTCAAGGAGACAGTGGTGCATGTCGAGATCTAAAGCAGTTACAAGGGTGTGGCAGGAAAAAAGTTGTCGGTGCGAAGTTTCTTGCGACAGTGAGACTTAAGACTGTTTGGGGTTTCGATGCAGTCGGATCCGGTTCTCGAAAATCGTAAGCCACCCATTGCGTACATCGCTCCAAGGCTCGAGGCCTTTGGGCTCGACTTTCCATGTGAGACTGCACAACGATTATTTGCTCGTCGACAGCATGTGACCTGCCTAGACCCACCAAGTCCTGCATCTGCATAAGCAAATGGCAGGGAACAACCATAAAACACGCCACACAATATCGAGCATTCCACACACATTGCATTATCAGAAAGAGAGGAAGTCACCAGGAAGTCACATAGTGGACGACTGGACGATGTCAATGGGACAGAAACTGTAACAGCCATCAACATGATCCGAGGCTTTCAAAGGAAACAAGCCCAAATACTGTAGAAAATAACAATCCAGTGCAGTCCCTCAGTCGCACCTTCAATCAAGCAACTACATATAACTTCAAGCACAACTTGGAATCTTGCTGTGTAGTTGATAATCGGGAGTCCCACTCACTGAGACTCACAATGCCGACGTTCATATACTGCCGTCAGTTATGAAAGGCATCAGCACGGTGCTTGACTCCAGACAGAAATTTGGTATGTGCCAATATTAAATCTTGTTGAGATACACACATGAGCAAATCATGAGTTGCGTACGGGATGATAATTGATGTACACGATAAATTGCACTGTGTTCAACTTTCTCAATGCTATTCAGATCCAATGACCTTTAAGAGGCTCGGCGGGGAAGGTCTTGCTATCCATGGAAAGTTCCCGGAAAACCGTCTTCACTGATTCACTTTGGCCCTCCATCTCCTCCAACTCATGAAGCGCTGTACTCGGTATTCATTAATATGTCATTCGACGACATTTGAAGTGGCGCTTACCCTTTCCTCTTCCTTCTCCCAGACTGATCTCGAGCCCTTCGTCTCCGCTTCTGGCAGCAATGAATAGCAACTGTGCATTTCTATAGTCCAGCAATTCCGGTGTCTCGCAACTCGCAAATCGAAGTCCATAGGACTCGCGTCCCTTTGTACCTGCGGCAAAAACGCCATGCAAAAGATACTCTGGATAATCGGCTCCCTTCATGTGTGCCTGTTGGGGAGTCGCTGGCGGTGCCAACGGATTTTTCACCTGCAATACGTACGAGGCAGCCGTAGAGATTCCCAGTTCCTTCTGTACCTCGCCCATCTCGCTTGGGTGAGAGATATGGTACCCGAAATGTGTTGTACGAGCCGACGGGACGTGTGGCACGTTGTTCACAATGGCATACGCTCCCCTGGCTGCAAGGCGTGCAGGCTCCTCGTGTCTAGTGCCTGGAATTCAGGAATCGGTTCAGCGAGCGATAAATGAATATTTGACACGTATGGCCTACCTCTGGTTTTCGTTTCGTATGTCTGCTCGCCCAAACCTTTCTCCAATGCATGCAAGTCGTCACCAACGCTCGTAACCGTCGCCCAAAACGTTTCTTTCGGCCCTTTGCCAGGCCCTCCGTGTTCTGGATTAGGCATGTGTTTCTTTCCGATGGTGACCACTCGATAATGCTTCTTCGGCTCGTCGAGGACTTCACTGGCAGGTATAACGTCTGCTCCTTCTGCAAGGACTTTCATTTCTGCTTCACCAGTTTCTTCGTTGTCCATCTTTCCAGGTTTGTGGGTGCGCACTGTGAACTCGGGTGGACGGGGAACGAGCAGCATGTGAAGGTTCCTGACATCATCCAGGGAGTGTGCCTCTTCCACTTGTACGCGAGGGCGATAGAAAAAGTAGACGTGACCACGCTCAATGGTTCCTTTGAAAGTTGGGCAGTTAATGATATGTCAGACATTTCCGCAACGCGAAACCTTACCAGTTTTTGGTACGTGTTTTTGTTCTTTGGTATGTTCGGTATGCTGCTTCTCGTGGTGCGTAGATTCCGTTATGCTTTTCGCACGTCTCTTTCCATGCTTGACATGTTCCTTCGTTTCTTCTGCAGCCTCTGGCTCTGCCTTCACCTTCTTGATGGGTGGTTCGCCTTCCTCCGTCTGTGTGACTTCTTTGACGTCCCTCTTTTCGCCCACTTCTACATCTTCCTCCTTCTTCGTCGTTCCTTCGGCATGTTTCTCGTGTGATTTTTTCTCTTCCTGTAAAGCGGCTTGGTGGCGAGTGGTAGGCATTGTTGTGTCTCCATTTTATTCATGCGCGTTCGTTTTAAAATCGAAACACACAATTGACGTCATCATGTAATTGGCTTGGCCTAGAGCATCGAGACTGATCAAGATCGATCGACACATTTCTTCATTTCCCAGCACCGCACTCGCGGAAGATATGTCCCATCCAGCGGCACCAACTTCTCTCAAGAAACTGAACAAATTCAGGTTCGAGCGAGTGCTCAATGAGGATCCGTCGACACACAGTCTGGTCCTACTGGGGACATTCCCTAGATTAGGTGCGACTGATGACCGCGTTCAAGCGATCGTGAGGATCGAAAAGACTGCACTGGATCCTGGTCGCGCACGATTATTTTTTGGGGAGAATGGGATGGTGAAGAGGGTTGCACTCGAGGAAAGTACGGACATCGTATGTTCGCAGCTTCATTCAGCACGGACGACTGGCGAAAACCTAATCACTTAGTATACATGGCTGTTTGGGTGGCTTGGAGAAGAAAGGGAAAGAGACGTAAAAATCAACATAATCTGTCCCGCGACGGATGTTCATGTCCGCAAGGTGGGATGCTTCTTCGTCGATTTCGCGAAATAAATATGCATTGATGAAATGCGTAGTACACTAAACAAGAACAGATCATGGTTAGGGAAACACCAGATTTGTACGAACACATCGTGAAGCCGTACATCTCAGCGTTTCCACCCGCGAGAACGCAATGGTACGCTTGTCAACTTTCATGCTGATCGTGATGGGTGCCATTGCTTCAAATAGGGTTGAAAACATTCTGCTGGGCCATTCCGAGCAGTCGAAGGTTTTGTACTCATGTCCAGACTTCTTGATCCTCCCTGATATGAAATGGGATTTGACCACTATATCGTCGCTTTACCTCGTTACTTTGGTTCAAGATCGAAGTATCCGGAGTCTAAGAGACCTGAGAAGAACTCACCTTCCGTTACTAAGCGCAATTCGAAGAGAAGCGGAAAGAGTAGTTCAGGAAAGATGGGGCCTCGGGAAAGGGACACTGAGGATGTACGTCCACTATCAGCCGAGCTATTGTAAGTTCATATGGTGCACCGTGAATAGTAGGTACTTACACGATTCCTTCGAGATCATTTTCACGTTCACATTGTGAATGCCAACCAAGTTGGTATGATGGGTATGGTTGTAGGTCAGGCGCATCTTCTCGACGACATCATCTCCCTGGTGAGTAACACTTTTATTGGGATCTGGGGTTTCGCGCTACTCACCACTAGTAACTTAAAAGCTGGAAATAGAGCCTGGCGATGGCCCTGGGATATTCGAAAGGATGACATTGACATACGGTTTGGGCGATCAACACGGGCTCTTCAAGGAGATGCATGCAGCGTCTGTGTAGTACGCTCGTTTACCTCGATGATAACAATGCGATAGCCTGTGCATAAACAGCGGTTTTGAACGATCCGACTTACACTCTGGTCCTGTTAGAAAGTGATCCGCTCAGAAAGAAGCTTTATGGCCTACATCTCCGTGAATCATACATATGCTGAGGTCATGCTCAGTGAGGCCAGGGCGGCAGAAACAAATCCCCGTGTTCACAGCAGTATATTGCATACCAACATGGGACACTGCGATCTTCCGGGCTATGAGGCCTTGGCAGGATAGACTCTGATAGACATGCACAAGGTGGACGAAGCCTCAGGCTGTGCAGAGTCGTGCGGTTAATCATATATTTGCCCTGCACTAAAAAAAAGTCAGTCAACGCCTTGAGGAGAAAGTGAACCCACGTAGAGCATACTGTATTTACTGTAGGCTTTGACAAGAAAATACTGCAAGCATCATCGTAAAAGGTTAAGTTGAAGTTCTGAATCTATATCGTCGGTTTCTCCGACCACGTGTGGCAACAAGTGATCGCCCATCACGACCGTGCCGGCGATTGAACCCCGGTTAACCTCCAACATGTCTGTTGAATGCCGCAGTTCGATCATAATGGGCGATATATCCTCCACAACCGATGCATTGACGTGGCAGTCATGTATCGATGCATAGCACGGATCGATTGACTGGGTCGACGCGCTTCTTCGAAATTTCTCTAGATGAGGCTTGGGTGAGGCTGTTCTTGCTCAAGGATATTCCTTCTGACAAAATCTGGAGTTGAAGCGCCAGTTTCTGGCCATCAAATGATTGGAACATGCTATAACAGACAGTGCGAAGACAGACCTTGTTGCAACAGCCTTCACCCCATGGCGCGCTCCCTCACCTTCGCTCTGACCTCCTTGATTCTCAATGCCATAGTTTACGCAGCGTCGGGGCAGGAACCCTTTCAAAGCGTTCAAACAGGAAGTTTGAAAAAGGAATGGAATGCTTTGAGAAAGGCGGTTGACAACCGCCTGTTCGAGGGCGTTCCTTTTGCACATCCATGCTTCACGCAGGGCTTTAACTCTAGTGCATGCCTCGCAGTTCGAACAGGATACCTCGACGAAAGTACGTTCCCGACTTTCATATGACAAGCCAATGTTCATACTTTTTACTGCACAGCTTCCCGTGCGAACGCGCCAGGTGGTTATATCCAGACCCAATGGGAGACCTGTCAAATCAGACATGATGGCCATTGTTTGTTGAGCTACACGAACCCTCACGATCTTACGCCGACATTGCCTCCCCGCGAATGTCGGATTGGCAGCATCCCAGCCAACTTCGTGTGTAACGTGCTTGTTTCATTGTTCATGTCCCGGTATCTGACCCTTGACAGATCGATGTACGGAATGCGAAAGATGTAGCGGCAGCATTTACCTTTTCGAAAAAGACAAAAATTCCATTGGTGATCAAAAATACAGGGGTCAGTGATCATCATACCGAATCATTGTCGTCATGTACAGTATCTGATCATCTATTCACAGCATGACTACAAGGGGCGAAGCAGTGCTCCGAATTCACTAGCGCTTTGGGTATATCCCTTTCCTTAATTTAGAAACTCTCGGTGCACGATCTAACTTGTTGTCTGCAAATAGACCCATAATCTGAAAGCGGCGAGTCACTATTGTCACATCCATTGTCAGCTCTATTAAATATACTCGCAGATCTCATACAATCCTAAATTTGTGCCTGAAGGATGCTCCAAAGCAAGTCCTGGTGTAACCGTCGGAGTAAGCTGCTTTCGACCATCGAGACACGGCGAACCTTGATGATTCATTTCAGGCTGGGATCCAGTGGGGCGACGCTTATGCGTTCGCAGAAGCCAACAATATCACAGTGGTCGGGGGTACTTGGTGTTCTTTTGCCTGCGCCGTTTAAATGATCTAATCCCACATTCTCTAGGAAGCGACAAAACAGTTGGTGTCACCGGTGGATGGCTTCAGGTAAAATTGCTGCATTACCGAGATTGAGCAGGCATGAGGAACTTACGCGGAATTTGAAGGGTGGTGGCCACGGGGCTTTGTCAAATACGATGGGTCTCGGTGTGGATCGAGTTGTGAGCCACCCTTTTCAGGAAGGTACAGTCGAGAGGATTGACCGTTTTAAAACAGCGCCAGTATAAAGTTGTCACATCAGATGGCCACTACCGGACTGCGAATGCGTGCCAGAATAAGGACCTATTCTTTGCTCTTCGCGGGGGTAAGCTTATCTTCCTTCCTTCGGTTCTTATCCTTATCCTATCTCATAAGGTGGTGGTGGTACATTTGGTGTTGTTCTTGAGAGTACCATCCTCGCTTCGCCTCGCGTCACTCTGCAAACCGTAATTGTGGCCTTCCCAACTAGCAACACCCGGACGAAGGAACTGTGGAAGATTCTCACGGACAACGGTCTCAAATGGGCAGACGAAGGATGGGGAGGATTCTCCACATCCGGAATCGCTATCCTCCTTAATCCCAAGATGAACAAGGACCAGGCTGCGACTACGATGGATCCCCTAATCCAGTTCGGCAAACGCCTTCAACGTGAGGGCGTCCAGGGCGTCCAGGTGGTCGTCACTGAGTTCCCAAGTTGGGCTAAGTTCTTTGAAGCATTCACGAAGGATCATGTTGCGGTAGGTCCAGTTTTACCCTTCCACATCATTATCTTCCTGATGACTTACGTGTCGTAAATTTCAGGCCGTAGGTTCCAGCCTTGCATTGGCGTCCCGCCTGATCAGCAAAGATAACTTCAGAACATCCTCCCATCGATCCGCCCTTGTCTCCGGGCTTCTTGCTGCTGATGCTGCTACGCCGGGCCTCATCATCTTGATCAGCGCCCCGGCCTCTTTCCCTTCCACGGGCCAAACCAGTGTCACTGATGCATGGAGATCGAGCGTCTACCATATTACAATCGTTTCGCCGTGGAACTGGAATGCAACTGTTGCGGAGAAAAGGAGGCATTATAAGGCAGTTAGTAAGTCCATTGATAACTTAAGAAAGATTACGCCGGATGCCGCATACCTGGTGTGTTGTTTCGCATCACGTCTTATGTTTCTATCAATTATTAAACTGCCCCCATGTCCTATGAAGAATGAAGCGGACGTTTACGAGCCTAATCACGAAGGTATGTGACGGCAACACCTGTTTCTCCTCCCAGGAATTCAAACCACGCTTTCATAGTTGCATTCTGGGGGAAGCATTATCCTGAGCTTTTGCGGATCAAGAAGAAGTAGTATGTTCACCACTGCTCGGTTTCTTGCGAGTGTCCGGACTTATAACTGTTCTTAGTGACCCTCACCACCTTCTGGATTGTTGGCAATGCGGTCGGTTCAATAAGTCCTGTCAGCAGATTTGAGCCTAATGAACGATTTTGCAGTCGGATGGAATCGCAAAGCTCCACGCTTTGAATGCTATTTTTAATAGCTTGATTGATACCAGGAAAGTTCTTGGCTGGGTGTCATCAATGTTCTCAGTATTCGGTCCGGCTACACGGCATTAACATATCTCTTCAAAACTAGAATCGTCCAGTTCCTCCGTATACTGTGTACTTGATTGCTTGTGGCGTATGAACACTGATCAGGGGGCGAGCTTATTTCTCAAATCTAATCTAATCTTTGCGATCGGCGAGAACCCATCACTTAAATTTACTCCTGCATTTGCTGCGCGTTGATGAAACATTGTACTAAGCAGGTGGTGTTCACGACCGTCACTGTCTTCGACCAGTATTATCTGATACCACATTCCTTCCTGTCCTTCCTGTATCTCCTTTGTCTCAGCGCAGGGCGCTCTTTTGGATGCTCTACTTCCTGGTTGTTGCCGGCTTAACATGTGCGAGTTTCGCTCATCCCTTCGTAAAGAGTGCACCAGCTTTAACGAGCGACCTTCCTACTTACAAACGGGGATTTGATATTCCTATTCAACGACGTGTTGATGGAAGGAAGCACAAGAGGGGGGAAGTGAGTGGGTCGATTGGTCTTGGGAATAATGCGGATTTGTATACAGACCCTCCTGAGGGACATGGAAAAGGCTCTAATGTTTGATTTTCAGGCTGTATACAGTCCCGATTGAACTAGGAGACTCCGTGGCAGCTGTCAACATCGGTTGGTGATTTGGTGTCTGTTCTAAACCCTCTTAAATGACGACTCGAGTGCTAGATACCGGCTCGAGTGACCTCTGGGTCGTCTCAGACACATGCCAGGCCGATACCTGCAAGGGTTCCACTGTCTCTCGCTACCCGTCGTCTCCAATAAACGATACGGGTGCAGATGTTTTTCTGCTATATGGAGACTCCACTACTGGAACGTTTGCGTCGGGACCTGTGGGTCTTGAAATTGCAACAATCGCTGGGGTGGCTATGACGGGTCAGGCTTTTGGTGTCATCAATGCGACAAATAATGCAATTGTTCAATTTGATTCGGCTGGAATCTTTGGTCTTGGTTTTCCAAGTGGAAGGTACGGAAATCAATGTGACAGGTTGTGTTCGATTCAGCTGAAGAATCTATCTCTAGCAAAGTCCAAGAAGCACTTGTGACAACGAAGGTAAGTTTCCTACATGAAGTCGAACGGGCTTCATATCTAAAAGGCTCCAGTATGGTCCCATTGATGATACTGACGATTTCCTTCATGCGACATACATCGATGGACCTTTGCTGACGAGAATTGCGATGACTGGGGAACTAGAGATGCCTATGTTCAGTGTGAACTTGATCTTTTGCCATTCCAGACCCATCTGACGTATGACCAGATTACATTGCAGAGGAGCACCATTGACATTGGCGGTAGTGGTATGCTCACGATTGGTAAACTACCAGACGGCATAGATAATTCCTCCTTGACGTGGGTACCCGTTCGGTTATACGGCGTCGAGGATGGTGGTCTTCGACCTCCTACGTTCGCTCCAGATGAGGTATGTGATGTGATTCATTCTTTGAGCCATGGGCTAACGTATTCTTTTCAGGTTTATCCTTTGTGTGTTTCTTCGTGTGTCTTCGATCTTCATTTTGATGCTTTTATGTCCATAGCCGATGGGAGATAGACATCGATGGCGTCTTTCTGGATGGCCAAAAGGTTGCAGACTCAACTATTCCTGCAGCCGGAGTTAATCCAGGTCGTGTGACGGCTCTGATCGATACCGTAAAGCTCTCATTCACATTCTATCTTCTGCCTCACTCACTCGAATGCAGGGCAATTCAATCCTCCGCGGCCCAGCAGACGTGGTCGACAGTATCCTCAAAACGGTTTCCCCATCCTATGACCCAACAGACTCAAATTCGACACCCACACTTCCTTGTTCCATTCCTCGGACTTTGTCGTTCCAAATTGGTGGCAAGGTACTGGCCTGTATTCTGAGTCTTACTATGCCTTTTGCTAACTATTATCTTTTCCTTGAGATGTTTCCTGTCGACCCTCGCGACTTCATCGGCCCACTGGAAGACGGTGACACGACCACCTGCATCGCAGACAACCTGGTCGCGACCGATGCACCTCGTTCTGGGTCTCTCTATAGGTGGAGTCTCGGTGATACATTTATGAAATCGTACGACATCGTTTTTGTGGTTGTTCTCTCCCGTCACCAATTATACTCCATCCAGAAACCTCATCGCTTTCCACTATGGGAACATTACCCATCCCTCTGTCGACCCGCCAAGAATCGGTTTTCTCTCCACGGTTCCCGCCAATGCAGATGACCTGCTCAAACAAGCCGTCATAGATGCTCAGAATAACGGGGGAAACTTCGAAGGTGAATTGCTACTTTTCTCTGCCCCGCTGCCTCATGAACCTATGACCCCACAGAAACCCTCGTTGTTGCCCCGACCGCTAGCGCCGCAGCAGATGGTCAACTCACGGTCTTCCCTGGTCCACTGCGTTCTTCTTCCACTTCTGGTACCATTACCCGGACCGCAACTGCCACCTCTGACGAACGCACTGCAACTACGTCGTCGTCGAACGAAAACCTGAACGAGTCAAATGCGGCCTTCGCCATCGACATACCCACCAGTCGTTGCGAGACCTGGGTATACCTCACTCTTTTACTTGCGACGATCATTTTGCTTTGATAGGCATGCTTTGTTCTAATACATTGATGGATAATTTTCGTTGGATCGTCCGAAACCGACTGTTGAGTACTGAGTCCAGTGGTCGCAATAGGATACAAAATAAGAATGTCGACGCTATGTGACGGGGTGCAGCAACAACATACATCAACGTTCCCCTGTTTGAATTATCATGCCATCGGCCACTCGGTGAAATCTCCCTGACCGAAGCGGAAGAAGCTTATGCTCCCAGCATCAACGACAGCGATAACAATGAGCTTCTTGCCAGCTTTGAGAGCCATGAAGGGATGAGGCCTGCGGACTGGACCAGTAATTTGAATCGGCGGAGGAGCGAATGCCCAGGGGAATATACGGCGGATAAGTGATTGCTCAGGGACTGGCGGGGCTGGGATTGGACGAGGTGTAGGTGCAGGGGTAACTGGTGGTACCGCTACAGTGCTTGCTATTGGTCCAGGATCTGCAGTAGATGCATCGACCAGTGGTATAGCAATAATTTGAGGGGGTACGGGTCGGCGTTGTCGAGGAAGGGGAGGTGGTAACGTGGGAAGTTCATCGAACAAGTCAGTGAGCTCTTGGAGTGTGGGCATCGCAGTCGTCCTTGCACTGATGAATAGATAAACAAATGAATTCTGGATTTCCAAAGAGCAGAGTAGACTTCTGCTTACTTTATCACCACAATTTGGAAATCAGGGTGTGGTGGCGCGGATTTCTTAAAGGGAGTAGAAGGTTTGTAGAGGTTGTAGAAGATCTGATAAGGTGATGATTTCTGCTTCTCGAGACGTTTCAAGGGGTTGGGGTGGTGAAGTGGGATGCTGTGCCCAGCCGACATGAATCGCAGGGAACGGAAGATCGCGCCTGAAGAGAAAGTACATAAAATTGTTATCTAACTGAAAGAATTCAGAACTAACCATAGTTCTTATCATGGTGGAGCCAGCGGGTGACACGCAATGGTCTCCACCAGTCGAAACCACCGATAAGCAACCTCCTTAGTCGCGATGTCCAAAGAGGAAAAAAGGAAAGGATTCGTTGCAGGATCGTAAGGCCTTTCTTCGGATGAGTAACACCTGGCCAAGGTAGTGGGGAAGGATAATATGATGTTGGAGGATTAGTTCGCGTCACTGCGTATCCTAGACGCTTCAAGTATGTATAGACCTAGGGTAAGAGATAAGTAAAACCGAACGGTTCAAAGAATCCTGGATTTACCTGGAGCTTTTCCAACGTCAGTTCTTCAACTCCAATCATCTCCGTATAGACTTGCTGGACAGTCATTGGAGCACCAGCGATACCTTCTAGACCTGGGGCGGAAAGGTCCACATCGCTCTCCTTCCAACAAAACAACGATCCTCTCTCCACGAGATATATTGTCTCCTCCGGCAATAGTTCAAGGCGCTTCTGTGACTTTTCATTTCCATCCTTGTCGAGAACGGGCCTTGGCGCGGAGTGTCCCATTGAAGAAAAGTGGATGCCCTTTGCAACTGTAACGTGAGAACGACCTACGTCAGGATACCATACGGCATGGCTGACTGCCTTGCTGTATACAATGTACTGTCACAAAATTGTCAGGGAAAGACGAAATGGATCACTGATACCTCGAAATGGTTCGCGTGGCCTTCAAGGTATCGAACATCGCAGCTCGTGCACGATCTAAAACATGGACCTGGAGACCTGAACCACCACCAGGCTTAGGTTCGAAATCCTTTTCGCCTCGTTTTGGTATGACTGGCCGTGCTATGCCCGGTCTGCATAATTAAATGTGAGCTCACAAAATACAACTCTTGCGGTAAAATTGACTCTTACAACTTTGTCCAATCGAGTCCGCCCTCCTCCTCATCGGAAGATTGATCATCTTGTTCTTCGACTTGGTCGCTAGGTGAATTTTTTACGGCTAAAGCTGTAGGTTGTTCCAATGAGTCGTCCATATTCTAGTCGAGTCAAAATCTGAAGTTTTCGGATGGCGATCGAATTTACCTTTGCTTGGCTAAAGCGCTTCTCCCGGCCCGAGGGATGTTTGGCTTTATTCACCATAGAAAACAGGACCAATCGATATGGATTTGTTTTTCTTGGACTTGTATTCGCGCGTTCGTGACATAAATTTCAACTTATCGATGCACCGCTGCTTCCTCATTCCAGAGATTGTCGACCTCATTTGCCGCCATTTACCAGAAGATCTCCTTCTGTACCCGAAGTTAAAAGACTTATACCGGTTTTTGCTTCAGTCCGCGCTCATGAGGATGCCCGTAAATCAAGTATGCCAAGTTAGCCTAGACTGCACTTACAGTACAGTACTTGACCAAGAGGCATTTGACTGTACTCGAGATCAACTTGAGATCGCGTGGACTGGCGTCCAAGTCGCGAACAGCCTCGTGACCCGCCGCTCCGAAGCGGAAGTCAATTCTCAATTCTCAAGTCACCACCGCTCTCAACCCAATCCAAAGCAACTCGCGCCCTCCTTGGACAGGGTAGATACGACAGTCCATCATGCATCGTTGTTTCCTCGTTCCAGACATCGTCGACCTCATATGCCGCCAGATAAAGGCCGATTCACCATCAGTTTGGCTAAATACCCTGGCATATGTCGCCCGAACCTGTAAAGTTTTGCATGAGCCTGCGCTGAATTATCTCTGGCGCGAACTCGGGAGTTTAGTACCTCTTGTCAGATGCATGCCTGAAGATCTGTGGACCTGGCAGGAAGGAGGATTCGGGCGACTGGTACGTCAGGTCACGTCCTTCATCCACGATTGCTTTTGGCTAAACATGCGGCGGGAATAGGAATTCGTGCGACCTATTGTGCCATCAGACTGGACGAGGTTCAGGCAGTATGCTCGACGCGTTAAAAGGTTTGGTCTTGGCTTTGGTCGCGGCAAGCTCACCACCGAGGCCTACCAGGTCTTGAGTATGGCTGCAGGCGACCAGCCGCTGCTCCCAAACATCCAGGAGCTTTTCTGGAGTTTCGCAAGTGTGGAGTTCCCATACATCCATCTCCTACTTGGCTCCAACATCACCACATTCACTTTGCGGAACCCGGATAATATTCTGCCTATAGCAACCTTGTCGCTGGTGGCCAGCATGAACACGCGATATCCACGTCTCACTCATCTCACTTTGATGGGATTTGGAGAAGCACCATGTGCAGCAGCAATATCTTCCACCGTATGTGGTTGGCATCATCTTCGCCACTTGAATGCTGGCGCCTTGTCAAACGATGCCTTGCGACATATTGCTGCGCTTCCATCGCTAACGCTGCTTCAACTGCGATACAACGTCATTGACAACCCCCATTTAGAGTATCCCTTGCCCCAGAACTCGTGTGCTTTCCCTGCCATCCAAAGGTTGATCATTGCGTCCCCCGACTTCTCATTCGGCACCGACCTCCTCAGGTCAATGTCTCCATGTTCCCCTCTTAAATGTGTCGCCTTCGCTACCAGGAAACATCTCCCTTCGACATCAATGCAGTGGAAGAACGTGATCCAGGCCGTACATGACATCTGTGACCACTCGACTCTCGAGCAACTCACGCTCGGCGACAACGACGAAGTTCTGGACCAGGCTATGCACGCCGAATACCCGAACGTTGTCGGAGCAGACGATTTGAAACTTCTTCTCACTTTCCCCCGTTTGACTTCTTTCAACTTACACGCGTTTGGGGGCTTCAACCTTGATGATGCAATGTTGAAGGATATGGCAGTGGCCTGGCCACGACTTACAAACCTCCGCATCAGTTCAAGATTCGCACCACCTCCAAGGGCTACTATTTCCGCCCTCGCCTCGCTGGCTCATCACTGCCCAGACCTGAGGGTCTTGAAGATGGCTTTCCATGCTACAGATTCATCGATACCAGTACCGACATCCTCTCCAAGTTTTCCTAATAGGGAACTGATAAATTTGGACGTTGAGAACTCTCCAATATCGCATGCTCCTTCCGTTGCAGCCTTCCTGTCGGATATATTCCCCGAAATATCCACCATCGTGGCCAATGAAGACGATAACGTAGACGAGGAAACAGAGTCGGAGAAGGCGTGGAGCGAGGTCATGAGCCTTCTGTGGGTGTTTGTGTCGGTCCGTGACCACGAGAATACTCGTAGACTTAGAATGTTGCAATAATGCTGAGGTAAGTCCTTGATACAACAAATCGGTTCTGTGTTATGCTGACGAACGGTTGACTCACATGTTCTTCTCGAATCAGTGCTCGGAGTCCTGCTGAATGTTATTGGGAGATTCAGCAGGTACACACATCGAATGGCATTGCGCGACGCTGCGCAAATCTCCTCTGCGATTGCTTTTATGCAAAGTTTGAATTGGCTGGACGTAAACAGCCTAAGTCTAATTTCTTCCAGACACGAGAACTCCAAATATGATAGCAATTATCACGGCGAGGATGATAGTGATTCCAACGATAGCGAGTCGAGTTATTGGAAAGACGCCTTTTGTGAGGGCTCTTTGGATGGTAAAATATCGACGAACACCTACATTTAGGACTGTTGTTCAGACAATTACATAGACCTTCTCGAGGGAGCGACGTACCTATTCCAAGGACAAGCAACCCAAAACCGATTAGCGTAGCTCCCAGGGGCTTTCCGAACTGACGTATTCGTCCCAAGGTCGAGCTTGAACTCGGATTAGATGCTGCAATAGCGAACAGCTGCACCAGTGCTATCGAAGTCTAAATCAGAACATATATGTCTGAGAATGTTCATGGTGTCACATACCAACACCTGTCGTCGCCAGCAGCAAACTGGTTCGAACATACGCCAGAAACGTACGCTCTGAAGCCAAATGATCCCTAGCCACACTGCCTGTATTTTCTAGAACGAGAGATAGTTGGAATCTCTGCTGAAAGGTGGTATTTTGCGATATGATATTCTCCTTTCTCCGTGATTTTCGTTTGCGAGATTTCGCACTGCGTGTAGTAGCAGAAGGGCGACCTTCCAGGTCCATGGGAGGAAAGGGATGGTTGGGAGGAGTCTCAGGTTCTCCATGAGGTTCACTGAGCTCGTTCCTAGGCGACTCTGGCATAGCCGCGTCCTCATCCTCGGTAGGTGTAGTAGGTGGAGCCTGTATATTCCTTTCCGAGTCCCTAACAAAAGTTACTGGTCCTTCATTCTCGAATAATTGGGACATGGTCCGAGTTATCCGGGAAAGCTTGTCAGATTTTGACCTGGAGTCTGACATATCGTCGTAGCTTGCGCGTTTACATGGAATCTGCGAATTCCGAATGATCATATACTGACGCCGTTGGCAGGTTTTTGAGGTCGTGTGACTCAAAATGTGTAGTATGTCATCATGAGCGCAATTTGCCGAAACCAGTCATGTTCAAGCTTCAAGCTTCAAGCTCAATCTCAACCTGACCACATCATCAGTCTATTCGTCGAGGACCTCTATCTGAAATTGTGAACCCGATTTATAAATTCTTCTCATCAAATTTTTCTCCGAATCTGCCTACGAAATCCATCATGGAGGGTACCTAATAGTATGTAAGATCCCGCACTCTGATCCACATTCCATCACTGTTCATAATTGAGGAGAGCACGGATTAGGTGATATCATACCAGTTGAAATCGTGGCCGCCAATTTGCTCGACTACTTGGCTTGGTTTTTGCTGGACAGGAACGAGTCCGAGCATGGAAGTATTACGTGGATGGAAAGATTTCCGATGACATTCACTGTTTATCAACTAGCGGACGACGAAGTGTGAATCTTTGAAAGATAGTGGAGACGCTTGTCCAGTTTTGTGTATATGCATTGCGACGTCGTTCGAGAGTTTCAATGGAAGTCAAGTTTGGAAATATATTTGAGAGCAGCGTAGCGACATCCACGAAACTATCCGAGCTGATTGGTGAACAGCCGACCTTCAACGATTGGATCTTCGTGTTGTAAGCTCGAATGCTATGGTGCGTTGGATCTGAATGAGAAACATCAATGGCGAGGGCATTGATAAGAATTCCCAGGTGAACAAGTTCGGGGCACCGCGCTACGACCGCAATCAGACCAGCGAAAGTCACCGAAATTGTCATTAACTGTGGGATATAGTATGGGCTGGGCGGGAGTCCCAACTCCAATATCTGGAGACGTGGCCAAGCCTCGGCCAATTGCTGCAGAATGTTGTTGTCAATATTGATGCCTAGACTGGGATTGATCTCGACATGAACAAGGTTTGGAATGTCGAGTAATGGGCGGAGAATATCCGGACCAACAGAGAACTCATTGGAATTGATGCTATTAAGTGGGCCCGAAGATGGGTCGTTGAGAAGGAGATCAGTTAGAGTCGTGCGGGAGCTCCCCAGACAGATAAACAGTTCTTTCCAGGCAAGCGCAGATGTAAGGGTGCTTGGTCGGAGGTCAACCCTTTTCAGTCGAGGTTTGGTGATAGACTTCAAGATTGATACGACGTGTGTAGTATCGAGACCAATCAAAGTGAGGTCACGAAGCGCCGGGAAGTTACCTTCACCAGCTAGCATTTCTATGCAATCTTCCTTCCCGCGGTAGCGCACAGTTGCCAAATCAGGCATCGACGCGAGGTGAGCAAACGCTTCAGAGGTTAGATCATGCCCCTCGAAGAACCGAAGGTGATTCCACTGACTGATAGTGACAGATATCGCATCCGTCGTGGACGGCGAGGAGCCCCCGCGAAAAATGATGGAATTTAGCGAAGGGCACAAGTCTTGGAGGTATGGGAGTAACGAAAGCCTCAGGAGGTCGTTCCCAGTGGTCCGAAGCTCAAGATGAGCGAGTGTCGGGGGCAACAAAAGTCTGATGAGGGAAGAACATAGTTCATGCTCATTCCAGGCTAGGCGTCGCAAATTGGGTAGCAGATATTTCGTAGTGGGAGGCTGTGAGATCGCTAGCACCTGCCAGGTGCGGACGCTCGCATACGATGGGATAGAGTTATCTGTCGTGGGCTGGGTATACATGAGCTCTTTTATCCGTAATGCATATGAGACTACAGTTTCCCAGTCCTGTTTTCCAGGTCCTTTGCAGATAGTCTGTTGAATTTGACGGGCATTCACGTCAGTGGCTATACTTAATTCAGATGGCAATCAGCGCACACCAAGTTGCCCTTTGTATCATAAGTCCAGAGATCTCTTGGAAAACATCTGATGAGGGGTCCAAGGGTGCTTTGGCGTCGCCAAAGCTCGTTAAGAGCAGGCTCCGTGACCTTTCGGCACGTTTGAGCAAAGGATGCGAGAGTTGTGTGCGTCTCAAAAGTGAGAATATCTCCTTCAGGGATCTCTGCACAAATAAGTTTCAAGATTTCTTCAATTTCTAGACAGAAATGCATGTCAGCGTGAAGGTCGTAGCGCGAAGGAACCTTGGTTGTAGTGGATAAAGGGCGATAGGCGTGGCACCATCTCATCGAAGAAACGTGTTAATTGAGATCCGGACTCCGCGACCTTGCCCTGTTCATGCCATGATCTCATTTCTTTCCAAGGCAGAAATGTCGAGTCATTGGTATAGCTCTAAGTCTCTCCTTTGACTTAAAATTCACCCTCTGATCACCTTGATTTAAAGGATACAAAGAACGGAACGGCGAATCTCCAACGTTAGGCATGCTTAGTTCGAATCGAAACTCAGTAAAGAAAAGGATTCAAGTGCGGCAGACCAGACCTCCCAGCCTCAGCTTAGCATATTGACAGTAAGTACTATAAAAAAATCACAGTTGTGGGATATACAAGAGTATTCACCTTCAAAGTAACGCAAATCTTGCTCGAACCTAATAGGATTGAATGTCTAATTAGTAGTAACTTGTAAGTAGAACAAAGTGGTAAGACAAGACGAACGTACCGAAAAAGTCAAACTTCAACAATTGGTGGTGGGCGAACTACGAAATCCTGAAGAATTCTGGTCACATTCATCCAGATCGGCGAATGCGATGAGCGGCGTCGGTCGCCGGGTGTCTCGATGGCACGTAAGTTCGGAAGAGCATCCGATAAAACCCGAACGACGTCCACAAAACTGTCCAGGGGATGCAGAGTATCAAGGTCAATCGAGAACAAGTTGGCATCGGTATGATGTGGTGCTGATGTGGACATATCACTGAGAAACAGATGTGTCAGGGTGTGACGAGAATGGGTCAAGCAACTGAAGAGGTGCTTCCAGGTTTCTGCGGATGTACGAGTGTGAAAGATGAGATTGAGTTGTTCCAGTCGAGAACGGTGTATGGATTTCAAGATCGACAAAGTCCGTGTCAGATCAGGTCCAATTAGAGATAAACGTCGAAGAGCTTGAAAATGACGTCCACTGGGCAACTTTTCGATTCCGCCTCCATTGCCGCGGATACATAAAGTATCTAAATGATGCATTGAAGCAATATAAGCAAAAGCTGGTCCAGTTAGGTCTCCCATTGTGTCCAAGGAACGAAGGTGGGCCCAGTGAGTGATAGCATTGGAAATGGATTTTGTTGTCTGGAGTGTGGTTTTTCCAGAGAAAGTGACATGCTTGAGAGAAGGGCAATGTAGATGAAGAGATGGTAAGATTGCAGTTTTCAGGACATCATTCCCGTTTGTCGAGAGCTCGAAGCGTGTCAAGGTCGGCGCCAAAACTAGTTTGATGAAAGGCATGGAAGAATCTCGTTCATTCCATGCAAGGTGCCGTAGGTTGGGCAGGAGCAGGTTCTTCATACCTAGAGGTAGGGAAATTGCTAGTATTTGCCAAATGCGAGTGTGAATATATTCATATATGGCGGAAGGGTTGTCCACAATAGGGAGACGAAGCACAAGCTCCTTGATACGAGGTGCATAAAGAAGTACAGTGGCCCAATCCTGCAGTTCGGGAGCTTCACGGAAAAATATCTGTGCAAAATCAGAATCAATCACATGGAAAATTTGAGTCCGAGTCAAAGTGAATCAAAGTGTCGAGCATTGCGCACCAAGTTGCTCTGCGGATCACGGGCCCATATATGCAATGGGAAGCATTTGACTAAGGGAACAAGACTTGTTTGCCGCCGCCAGAGTTCATCGAGTGCAGGGTTCTTGATTTTCTGACATGTTTGGGCAAGCGCGGCAAGAGATGCATGTGTGGTAGCAGAAAGGATCTCTCCTTCTGAGATCTCTGTGCAAACCAATGCCAAGATTTCTTGAATTTGTAGACAGTAGTGCATTGTCAGGAGAGCGTGTTGTAGTTTGGTCGTGCCCCGAGTCAGACGGTGTTGATTCTGCAGTGGATCCGAGTCAGAGTCTGGGATTGTAACGGTCAGTGCAACTTGCAAGTAATTTCCAGCTCCGCGCCTCATACACTGAACACAGCAAAATAGAGCGACCTTTGGGAACAATATGCAAGTCCCTCCAATGAATGATATATTCATGGACCAGCGGCTAACCACGAAATATTAATATTATTTAAATGGCGAGGGCTCGGAGGGATCAGAATAGTTCTCTAATACAATGTTGACGATTCAAACCGTACTTGAGAAACTCTCTTGTCATTAACCGCCTCCAGCCTCCTTTTAAAGGGTGAATGTTGAACCATGAGAAACCTGCGCGTGGCGAAAGTTCGAGGGAGCCGCACGACCTGTGCCCAAATCTCGCGGGTCTCGACATACCGCAACACCTCAAGATTTGTCAAATGAGGGAATCCATCCACCAGAAACACCGCAACATGCACAGGATCCTCGATCGAGGAATCTCCCATATTCAGCGATCTAAGCTTCTTGTTTCGCGACATCGGACCACTCGTTTCCATGGAATAATCAATGACCGCCACACTGACGCAGATGCTCAATGCCTCAAGGCATGGACAGTAGAAGATTAACGGAACGAGTCCTGCACGGGTGATGTGCGTCTCTACGCGCGGATGGGAAAGCCTCAAGTTTATGAAGGTGGGGAAAAGCTGCTGAAAACTCTCCCAGTTCCTCGTTGCTAATGTCGACTCCATGAATGGGGCCAATCTTGAGCTCTGACAGGCTCCAGAGGACGAGTAACAGCTTGGGTATATTGTGATTGACGGTATATTGTGATTGACGGTATATTGTGATTGACGGTGGGTTGGTCCGGCATCGTATGGCTCGAGGTACCTGCCTCGCTGACAACTAGGTAGATTAGAGTGGACCGTGATGACACCAAGCCGCAAAAAAAGACTTTCCCGATGTGGCAGTGTACAGTGAGACCAAGCAAGAAGGGCTTTTGGCATGAAGAGCTCCGTGACAACGTCAGTGATTTCGACGAGAACCAACAGACCTGTCGCTTCGGATACGAGGCTAAAAGCAGACCGGGAAGAGCGTCGACTCATGCCAAGATTGGGTTGATGAAGCCTTTCGAGGAATTGATGATGAGGATATGAGGATATTCGTGTTCTCTCTCGATCTCAAACAACAGGCAGCCGACATTTCGCAAACGTTTGAAGGAGCCGAGCGACATGCCCCCACATCTCGGCCATACCTGGATCTCCCCGGTGTGATTCAACAATCGTCAAGTTCGGGGCGAGATCCAATAGGAAGGCAGCGACATTTACGGAGTCCTCAATCGGTGACATCCCAACCTTGAGCGACTTCAGCTTTTCGTTGCGCATAGCCAAACTCGATTTTGGCGGGTAATCGATGACTGACGCGTCGAAAGTAATGCTAAGACTGTCTAGAAGAGGACAGTTGACGATTAACGGAATGAGCCCGGGGAGTGTGATGCGTGGTCGGAGACCAGTTTGTGAGTCACCCAACTTGAGCCGTCGAAGACGAGGCCAAGCTGCGGATAACTCCTTTAATGCGTCGTCGTCGATATCAAACCCACGCGTGGGTTGGATAATGAGAGATACAAGGTTTGATAGGTCGAGTAACGGCATGAGTGTCTCTCGATCGAGTACATCCCGTGCCTGATCAACACTGGCCGATTCTATGATCACGATTTCGGTTAAAGATGACTTCAGAAGCTTCAAACTGGCGAGGAAAGGTTTCCACTGGGAGCGCGGGTAGTGATTTAAAAATCGGACTGTAAGAAATTGCAGGCGGCGAGGCTTTGCTAATATCACGAAGTCTGTGACCCAGGTGATGTTGGATCTGCGAAGGACTAACTCGCGGAGGGCCGGAAAATATTCGTCGCCTGACCATTTAAGGACCTCGCCGAGTTGAATTGTGCTGTAAATATGCAAAATCTCCAGTGCCGTCAAGCTAGCGAGGTGAAGCAATGCACGGGGAGTGACTGCATCAATGTTCAGCTGTCGAAGGCGATCCCATTGGGAGACCGTTTCGGAAACGAGTCTGATTCCCATGGCTGTGACTTGCCCGAGAACCTCGATATGCTCGACACGAGGACACAGCTCATGGAGAGAAGGAAACATCGAGAGGATTAAAGGCGACTCCGATGCTGCTGGTTTGGTCCATAAGTCAAAGTGAGTAATGGTGGGGGCGAGCAGCAAGGTGATGTAAGGTGACGTGGCATCCTGGCTTTCGTGCCAAGTAAGGTATCGTAGGTTTGGCAGAAGATGTTTCAGAGTGGGTGGTTTAGATATTGCCAACATTTGCCAAACAGTAATGTCTGCGAGATCGTGCTGAGACCCGGAGAACAGTGTGGGGAACTTGTTTTTCTTCGATTTGAGAGTTTTAATCCTTGGCACATATAAGAGCACCCTGGACCAGTCACGGCGTTCCAGGGGTCGGCAAAACGTCTACATAGGAAGAGAACATCAACGTGAGTGAAAGCAATAGTCTGAGCGACGCACCAGGCGTCCATTCCCATTTATCGTAAGCGCATCTGAGGGGAAACTGTTTACCTCAACAGAGGCGTCAGACCAGTTTGAACTTTCCAAAGCTCGTCGAGGGCAGGATCCTGAAATATCCTGCATGTTTGGGCAAAGGCGGCAAGCGACGCGTGGCTTGTAGCAGTTAAAGGCTCGCCTCCAGAGACTTCTGTACAAATCAATGAAAGAATTTCTTGAACTTCCAGGCACTTGTGCATCCTGAAGAATAAGACGATACGCCGGGAGACGCGTTTTCAACCTGATGGTGGGAAGGAGGGTGGAATTTCGACTTCCGAACCTTTGCCGCCGAACCTTCCGTTCCCGACTTCATCACCACCCCTCCGGGGGGTTGATCATCAACATGTCATGGCCAGTGTTACTGACGCGAAACACAAGAAGCCTGCCTCACATATGCTGCATAAGAGAAAACTTGCCTTCTCAAACCAAGTTCAGCACATTTCAGATACAGTAAGTAGATTGACGACAGGCAGGAGTAAAACCCTGTCATGGTTGTCGCGTAACTTGTCTTGTCGAAACAGATATCTATTTTCGACCGCCCCAACTAGTCAGAATACTATGTATCACTATCAAAGCCAGCTTCGGTGTGGATGACTAGTAGCCCACGAGAGCGGCCTCCGTGGAATTACAACTCCAGAAAATACTTCTCTGGGTAGAAATCGCGACGAGCGAATACCACAGTGTATCTCGCCACCTCCGAATCAACTATATGAAATATGCTGGTCAGCTTCGGGACAAGCAAGAACAACAGGATCTGACTTGGGTAGCGTTTTATCACATCTTCTCCTGACACCTCTCGCTTCCAAAAGAACGCCATATGTTTCCAATCGGATAACCATATGGATTTGATAGACGGGAATTGAGTCAACAGCCTATCTTTGAATGATTCGCTCTTCGATTCAGCTTCGTCGTAGTTTTGAGCGGACCAGTCCATGATGACATGCTCGATGCCGACGGGTAGCTTGTCGAGCGGTAGATCATCGAGAAATCCCTGAATGACAATCAATCGCTAAGTGACCACAACATGAAATCTGCAAGCGTACTATTGGCGTGAACGTGTCATTGCCATAGGCTGATTCAATGTAAATGGCTTTCAAATCGACGAACAAAGAGCAGACATCTGCAAAGAAGGAAGGTTTTAGATTGAGTAGCCTGGCCCGGAAGAATCTGATATTTTTCAAGCTGTGCTTGTAGGAGATCAACTGGCCAGAAAGGACGTCTGGGTCGCATCCGTCAGATCCAAAGCTGTCGACAGACAATGAAAGTATCCCTGGCGCGACCATGAGATGAAGAAGCTCATATGGACCCTCGTAGTGCCACAACGGAGGGGGTGTTGAATGAGGAATTCGGTCCGCAGAGATTTGACTCTGACGGCTGTCGTGCGAACCGAACTGGGAAATGTGAAGTCGGCGAAGGGACGGTAGATGTTGGAGAATGATGGGTAAGCTCGGGATAAGGCTATGTGGCAAAGCGAGCGACAGGCTTTGGGTAGCGGGGAAGGATGATAGCGTCGTAACGTCTCCAATGAATGCAGCTGCTCCTTGATTTGGCCATACTTTAATATCTTCAAGACGATTCGGGTTGAGAATACGCAGCCACGTGTCCGCTCCACACAGCGACAACACTTCAGGGCGACCTGCATAGTAAAAATGGACAGTGCGTGCGCCAACGGTTGGCAGTGGCGAGGTGGTAAACACATTGCAATTGTTGAGATGGAGCTCGCGGATTTCGGGTAGCAACGCAAGCTGGGACAGCGCGAAGGAGTTGAAGTTCACTGCATGGCATTCAAGGTGTCGTACATTGGAAAAATTGGGAAGTAGTTGGAAGAATGCGTTGAGAAGGAGGTCGGAGTCCGATGCTTCAAAAGCGCCCCTTTGGCCGATGTCACGGATGTCCCAAGGCTTGATATCGCATCTACACACATGTGGGGCAATAGACGGTGAAGCGTGAAATTCCAATCTCTTCATCGCGTTCTCGATGGTCTCGATATTAGGCATGTACCGCGTCTGTGGAACCGTATGGCTCCTTGACAACATACCAAGGTCGACAGCGTAGGGGTTGAATGCGAACTTTTGGAAGAGCCGTGGTAAACCGAGGTTGCGAAAGGCATGACACGTAAGAGTTATGTCTGGAAGCACATCCCCCGGTATGTGCTCTAAGACTTCTCCCCAAAGTTCGTTGGGCAGAGATGTCGGCAGAGGGTCCATTCGAGGGAAAATGGACGATGTGAATTTGGAGACTGACAAACGAGCTGGTATCTACCTATGCCATTGAACAAGAACTATCACTTGAGTTTGACCTGAGCTCAATCAATGAGGTCAGTTCTTGCCACAAGAACAGTGGAGTGGTGGCTGAAAAGGGCTAGGGGAAAAATCAAAATGATGCGCCCACTATTCCGATTTCCAATTCGTTGCTCAAGACTACAGGCCGACCCTCAGATACAGGAACGTACACACCTCCCAAATTTAAATTTTTTACATTTTAATTAAACAAGTCACAGCACAGGTTGTCCGCGCAGGTATAAAGGGCACGCTGTTCGATGATGATTCTTCAGCTGGTCTCACCCCTCTTACACGAACAACTACCAGGTCACAAACTTCTGCCTGCCTCACTCGTGCACCCTCCCCTATACAAAGAACTCCTCTAACCATGCCTTTCTCAACCACCACCATCTTCGCTGCCGTCGCAGTCCTCTGCGTATGTGCCGTCCAGGCTCTGCCGATGTCGGGCGGCGCGTCGGACTCCCTGTCGGTGAAAAATGTTTACTCACCTGGACCGATGCTTAATGTTGTTTCATTCCAGGAGTACTCGCGAACCATCATATAATGATCTACTCGAGCGTGGTCTCGACATAACCAACGCTGACATGTACGAACGTGGCCTCGACATGGATGGAGCTGACATGTATGAGCGCGGCCTCGATGTCGCGCTCGAGTCCGACACCTACATGTCCAAACGCATGGAATATGTGAACTCCCTTGAGCGCCGTGCGCCCGGCGAAGATGGTCAGTTCACTACACCAGCTTCACATATACATCCGACTCACCGGATATTCTTTCCTTTCATCCAGAATGCGCGATTTGTCTCCAGAAAATCCGTGCACCCAAGGGCCTAGGCAGCTTCTGCCAGTACCCACAACATGAGCAATGTCGGCAGTATGTGGACACTTTCAACGTATTCATCCATTGTCTGACGGCTCATAAAACAGGTGCATTGAGCAATTAGCCAAGCAAGAGGGTGCAAAGTGCCCTATGTGCCGCGGGCCACTCGTGGCAGCGAATTTGACGTTCCGGGTATGCAGACCCCGGACGCCTCCCCCTCCGCCCCCTACAGGGCCGCTCCCTCCTATCCCTAAGGCTGGCAGCAGCAGAAAGGCTTGAGCGTCGTGCAGTTCAACATGGATGTAGGGTTCATTTCGCCTTTCATGCTAGCAATCAAACGCTGAAAGGACCTCGTGATATCGACAGGCAGGGGGAGCAGCAGGAACAGCCGTTGACCTGCTATTCTTCCCCATCGACACCATAAAGACGCGACTACAAGCCGCACAGGGGTTCACGCACGCCGGGGGGTTCAGTGGGATATACAAGGGCATAGGGAGTGTTGTTGTGGGAAGTGCACCAGGCGGTGAGTGTCTGCATTTACCCACCAACCCAAACTTTACTTATAACTCGACCCGATCCAGCTGCGGCCTTTTTCTCTACCTACGAAACGATGAAAAAGCACTCGCCAATCCCAGCACACCTCGCCCCACTGACCCACATGCTCTCAGCATGTACAGGCGAAGTTGTACGGGAGCCCATTTCCTCCGTCTTCCACCTCATTCACCTTGATTCCAGGCAGCATGTCTCATCCGTGTCCCGACAGAAGTCATAAAGACCCGCACACAGACCATGACCTACGGCGCGCTGGGCAGGTCCTCGTTGGCCGCTGCGCGACAGGTGCTCGCGAACGACGGATGGCGCGGGTTTTATCGTGGTTTTGGATCGACGATCATGCGCGAGGTATGTGTCTTCTGCATTCTTCTTCATCACGGCCAGAATGCATGTCTCTGACCCCATATTTAACAAGATCCCATTCACGTCTCTGCAATTCCCGCTGTACGAGCTGCTTAAAGCCCAACTCTCCCGCAAGATCCACCGTAAACCGCTCTACGCTCATGAAGCGGCGGTGTGCGGGAGCATTGCGGGCGGCGTTGCCGCTGCGCTCACTACCCCTCTCGACGTGCTCAAGACGCGAGTAATGCTTGATATGCGGGTACGTGATCTCTTTCCATCTTCCTAGTCCAACGCCTTCCGTGTTCCATCCGCCTTCAATCAACACCATCCCTTCTTCTCACCTTCACCTTCCTTCCACCTTCTCTCACCCCTCGCCCAATATCTGATCAACACAACACCACTCACAGGACCCCACCAAAGAAAAACTTCCCTCCCTCCCGCACCGCCTCCGCACCATATACACCACCGAAGGCCCGCGCGCACTCTTCGCCGGCGTCCTCCCGCGCACCCTTTGGATCTCCGCGGGCGGCGCGGTTTTCCTGGGCGTGTATGAGTGGGCGGTGCATGGGCTTGTGGTGTATCGTATATGAGGTTATGTGATGAGAGGGGGGTCTAGTGTGTAGTGGAGGGTTCACTGCTGTTGGATGACAGGCTGGTGCGTGCGATCTAGGTTGGGTAAAAATATACGTTGTAGACATCGTTCGACATAGAGCGTCGTACGTATCAGGAAAAGGGGGTATACCCTATACTCTATACCATGGAATATGGATGTAGATCGTAATGTTCGGACGTTTGGAACGGATTATCACGGGTAGAAGCTAGACAGTGAGCATACTTACGACACCAG
>JABCKG010000064.1:31467-42195 GCA_018851835.1 Hypsizygus ulmarius | reverse complement strand
GTAGAGGTAGTCGCAGAGGTTTTCGAGGTATTGGCTGGGGTTGAGTGCCTTAGTTCCAGGGTTCTGGTGTTCGGGAGCGAGAAAGACACGTACTAGAGCTGGTCCTCCCCCGAACTGAAAAACTCGCGAAAGAGCTCAAATTCGTCCGTACACAGCTGTTTGAGGTAGCTGCACCCGGCTCGTGTCTTTTGGTAACAGTAATGATCAGGATGGGATGACTATCCGGAATAGGGAAGCAAAGCATACCAACTCTACCAGTTCCGTTCGTGCTGGATCCAGACCCTTGATTTCCTCTATAATTCGGTTGACGAGGAGAGATTTGCGGGCTGCGAAGTACGCAGTATGGCACTCGGATAGCAGAGCAGAAAGTTCCTTTGGGTGTGCACGGGTACGGCGTTCTAGTTCGTTCAGCAGGGGCAGGACCTGTTGCGAGACAGTCCTGAAGCGGGTGTAGAGGAGGTGCATTTGTGCAGTGGGCGATACATCCTGTAAATGGATATGTTTGATTGAGCATGTCCATTCTCGGTGTGGCGACACAGGTAAACTTGCCTTTTCGGATATGCGTTTGGACACATCGACGGAGAGAGCTCGTAGAGAACCAACAAAGTACATTTTAATGAGGGTCATGGCACGTGTCATGCATTGTTGATAACGGAAAAGGTAAATTTCTGCTTCGCGGAAGTTGCGCTACGAACGTGAGCATTCATGAGTATATGCTTGCTTCGGAAGGACAGAAGACTACGAACGTGTGCCTTCAGATAGTCGATGCATATATCGATGCGTTCCACCATGTACAGGAAGTCTGTTTGCAGTACAAGGGATTCGCCAGGATGGTTCAGCATCCGGGTCGCATGTTCGAGCTCCTGGAAATACTCCAGACGAGCACCAATCTCATCTGTTAGCTCGAGAAGCTTGTCCTGCAAGCTAAATGTGAGACGCATTCAGGCTGGCAATGATAAAGACATACCCGCTCCTTGAGCAGCTTCTCACAAGCACCCTTCAAACTCTTCCCTCCCTCCTCGACACCCCGCCACCCCTCCATCATACTGTCCACCTCTTCATCAATCACATCGATTTTCGCCACAAGTTGATCACAGGTATCCAGGTGCTCCGTGACGTTGGCGACATGGGCACGGAAATGGGCTTCCTGGTTGTGAGCCACGGACCTGTCGATCAACGCGAACCAGTCATAGAACTGCTGCGGCGTCTGCACAGGTTGCTTCGGATGCAATGCATGCGACGTGACGGCCGTTGAACGAGTTGATGCGGAGGTCGACAGCGGCGTCGGCGGACGAGGTGAGCCTTGCATCGGTCTGGTCCGCTGGAACGACACTGGCGTCGATGGACGAGACGGTCCGGCTTCATCTGAGCTAAACTTGATAACAATTAGATATATTGATGATTACCATGAACGTAGATACCTAAAGGAGTACCTTCAGTGGTAAAGGAACGCGTTCGCTGTTCGCCTTAATGGCGCTGATACTTCGTGTTTCCAACTCACCCAATGGCGCCTTTGCCTCCCATTCTTCCATTGAAATCGTAGGTATGGGTTGAGGTGTAAGACTGGTTGGCGCCGCAGAACGACGTGGCCCGGGACGATTCGCAGCCATTGACGATGTCGGTTTTAGTATTTACTACTGTCTCGTTGATCTGTGTCAGGATGTAGGGGTGTATACATGTGTTTGTCTGCTTAGCGATAAACCTAAGTACCCTCCCAATACCCTCCTCGAGGTTACCTCCATAATTCTAACGTCCTCACTGGCTGCCAGTAGTGGAGTGGGCAATCGCATTGCTTGGGGACTAATAGTATATTATGTTGTACACGAAATCCGATGCTGGGAGTTCAAATTGGTACTTGGTACTTGTAACTTGGTATCGCGTATGTGTGTTTGCATGCAAAGATGTGAGAGTGGCCGAGAAAGCAAGAGATGGTATAGCAATAAGGGAGGGACAAAGGAGAGGAAAACGTAGAGGCAGCAATTATGTAGGAACAGTGATTCGAGGGCCAAATTGTTGATAATTGAAGAGCGAGTGTCGATATCGTACGTATGGTACAAGGATTGATCTGATGGGGTAGAAATCATGAAGGAAAATACAAGGAGGAAAAGGGAGATAGGAAGGAGAGAGACATTGAAATCAAAGGTCGGTGACGCCAATCCGAACAAAAAGGGTCGAGAACAGGTATTGCGACAGCTGCGAATCGTGCAGCGGCAAATGTCGGTACCCTACACAAAAGCATACATCAGCACCCTCCTTAATAAAAGGTCCTCCCCCAAAAGAAACAACCAAAAGAAAAAGAAAAAGAAAAAGGAAGACACAACAAAAGAAAACCAAAACTCACCAAACCCCAAACTCCCCAAACTAGCACAATACACAGCAAGCGGCTCCACGTCCTCCTTCTCCCCCGTACGCACCACGAACCGCACAAACACTAGATCCCGCATGTCGCCAACACACTCGAACGGGATGCGCAACTTCTCCTCCCACACGGGGTTGAACCCATTGTTCTTCACCACACCCGTGCGGTAGGCAATTGTGCGCGCAGGGGTGGTCATGGCGGCTGCAGTAATAAGACGGGGCGTCGGAGGGGGATATGGGTGGGGTGAAGTCATGGGCGTGGGAAAAGAGGAGGAAGGAATAGCAGGCCCAATGCTAGTCCAATCCGGCACATGTATCGATACTTCGACATATGGATCGATCATCAACGCTTTGTCCACAATCTCCCGCCCAGATGAGTCCTTGGGTCGTGGCAGCTGCTGTGCAGAGATGATCGTCACGTCAAAGTGGTGCCTCGTGCGCTTCGCAAGGAGGTCTTTCGGTGTCGGCGTTGGTGTTAATGTTGGTGTTGGTGGCGGCGTTGGTGTATTCGGGAGGTGTGGATGAGGATGCGTAGGAGGGGGGGATGGTGGGTAAGGCCCCCGCAGCGCAGCGGGTTTGAGGACGTATCCCGCCCGTCCGTTGCGCTGGAACATTGCATGGTTGATCATGTATCCCAGATCTAACATATACACACAAGCACAAGCATCACATCAGCCTCCTCAATCGCAAAGGAAGAATGAGAAAAAGAAAGCCTACCAAAAGTCTGCCAGTTAATCGCCACGAGCTGCGCGCCAGCGCTCCAATACCGATGTGGCTCGTAGTTCGTCGAGTTCAACCTCATCCCCTTTGGATACACCCTCACAAGATGTGTCCTACAATGTTTGATAAGGTCTAACATCCCGCTCCCGCTCCCACTCCCGACACTTATATCCGGCGGGGAGGACGAAGAGGAGGAAGAGGGCGAGGAATAAGAGGACTTGAGCATACGGTTCGCAACGGTCTCAGAGAGGGAGAACATGTGTTCGGGGGCGTAGACTTCCTTCTTGTTGATCCCACGGCACTTGACGCCAACGGTATAGACAAGGAGGGAGAGGAGTGCGACCGACATTTTGGGCTTCGCCATTGTTGGCGTTGGTGGAGGGGGGAGGGGTGTGCTTGGGGCGGTGTGAAGAAGAAGAGTTGACGTAGACACCGGGGTTGCGAGTGTGCATGTAGGTTCAGTTGGTAAAGACGAAGACGTAGACGTCCGCGCAAGCGGTGCGAAACTAGAAGGGGGGAGTGTCGGCGTCTTCGGGCTCTGCAGCGCGACGATGGGCATCGACGTCGACATTAGGGAAGCATCTGACAGGGGTGACTGCATCTCGGGCGGTGACGTGGCCAGCACAGCCTGGTGCCCGAGGAACGTCTGTGCGAGCGACGAAGACGACGATCCCGACGCTACGCCCGACCCCGATCTCGAGGTCGAAATTGGCATGGCCATGGGCAACGACCCCGGCTTCTGCTTGCGCTGCAAGCTCGCCACTGACGACGAAGATGAAGACGACATCCCAACGCTGCGCACGCGTTGGAGGACGTTCGAGCCTGCTTTAAGAAGGTCTTCTCTAAATTCTGGTTTTGTATTGATATTTTTGTCAGGGAATATGCACGAACAAAGCAAGGAATGGGAGGGAGACACTAACCTTTCACTGTATCGCTCTCTTTCCTCTTCTTCTTCCCGTCCTTCTCTTTTCCCACTTTCTCTTCCTTGCCCACCTTCTCCTGTCTCCCATTAACTCCTTTCCCTCCAATCCCACCCCTCATTCCTCCACCCTCAAACACCCCCGCAGCATCCGAATCCGATGCCGACGCTGACGCCGACGTGCTGCTCTCCGCCGAATACTCATCCGCACTGCTCCCCGACTCCTTGCGGTACTGCTGTGCAAGGTACAAATTCTTCGCTTTCAGAAGAATACGCCCCTTGAGCATCTCCGGACTTGGAAGGCGGTCAATTGGACCGGAGCCGTGCGGGAGCAGTGGTTGAGAGACGGAAACACCTCTGTCCTCCACACCACTACCAGCCCTGACAAGCCGCTCGCCAAACACCTCCCCCATGATCCGTGCAATTGCGTCCTGCCCCGCCAGCCCACAATGCACCTCGGCGGAGATGATGATCGGGTATGGCGACGCGACGAAGCCGTATTTCACAATGGCGAGACAGACTTCGCGCAGGGAGACTTTGGACGTAAAAGTTTTGCCGTGGAAGATTTGTGGCTCGGAAGGTGAGTCGCCGTCATATATGTCTACTGCGGAGGGAAAAGGGAAGAGGGGGGTGTCAATGTTGACTTTTGGGAAGGGTGGAAGAGAGAGACGCACGCTCGACGCTACGACAACTATGCAATAGCGCTCTTATGTACCCCTCGATCGTACTGATTCCCACCAGCTGGTGTCCAACGAGGTATGTATTGTGCGACGAAGAAATGTAATAGTCCGCTAAGGGGCGTGTCATGTCATGGTGTACTCGCCCGTGCTGGTCAGTGAATGCCGAGTTGTCGGGGGAGAGGAGGAAGGACGTGAACGTCTCGGGGGTCATCGTTCGTTGAGGGACCGTGGTGGATGGAGAGGACGCGATAGGTGTGGCGGGACCAATACTAGGAGGCGTAGGCTCTAAGTACCGCTCGAACATGATTTGGAGCTCGGCATGGGTTAGGCTGGACTGCGAAAAGCAATTGGAAAGAATCAATATTCATGTTCCGTACCAGGCATGATTATAAACAACACCTTTTGTTTCTCTCGCATGAACCTCTCGAAGACCGCGAAATCGAAAACACCTCCGCCACGGGCTCGCAGTTTCTTATACAGCCTATCGATCTCGGGGCGGCTCTTGAGCAGCTTGACGAAGCGGCGAAAATCCTCAAAGTCGAGGTAATTCCTATTCTGCGTGTCGGCTTGCTACACCACACCGAAAATCTCAGTAACAGCATGACGCAATCGAAGAACGCAGAAACGAAACCACCCACCTTGAAAAGCCTCAACAGCTCCTCCGAGCTCGAACTAATATTGAGCCTCTTACACAGCTTCTCCACCTCCTCGAACACCAACTTCTGGTCCCGCTCCTCGTCCGCGCCCTTCCAGTGCTGTTTCTCCCACATCGCCTCGCGTACCTCAATGTTCCCCAGCCCACTCATCAGCTCCTGACGCACTGCGTGTAGTCGCCGCAGCGTCGTATCCCACATCCTGAACACATCCTTGGTGGCGGCGATTAGATGCAGTGTTTTGTAGGCGCCATCGAGGATGTACACGATGGTGAGCCACCGGTCTTCGTATTCCTGTGCGAGCTGGAATTGTTCGCGGTAGTACCGCGCGTCGGTGCCTGAGCGCAGCTCTTTGATGTTCTCGAGCGGGACTGATGAAAGTCAAATAGTAAGTATAGAAGCATAGATAAGGGAATTATACGACACTTATTCGGTGCTGCTTCCCCTCCCAAATAATCTGCCCAAGGTCGGCGTCGAGTCTGAACACGGCCCGCTTATGTTTCTTGCTCGAAACTTTGGTCATTGGTGTGCCCTGCTGCAGCAGCTGTGGCACTGTGATGTCCCCCTGGTGGTCCATTGACTCAGACCTGGGCAGCTCCAGTGGATCTGAAAAAAGGCGGGTGCTCGTCGAGTCCGCTGGTGCCGTGTTGTTCGAGTGAACTAGTTTCAGTGTTGTCGTTGTGGTGGCAGTAGATGCAGAGTTTGAATGAGTGTGGGTTGTAGGAGTAGCGGTAGCAGTAGTATGAGACGAAGAAAATGATCGAGAATGATGTTTGCGGTGATCGTGCACGGGTCCCGTTCCGCCACCATTATGGAGTCCATTTCCATTTCGATTCCCATTATGCGTCGAGGCATTTCCATTGGCTAAAGACTTGGAGCGCCCAAGCGGCACTGCGTCTTTAACCTCGTGAAACTTGCGGCGGATAGACGCGCTCAGCCTGCGCCCGTGCCCGCCCAGCGATACCGGAGAATCTACCAGCACAGGTAATGGGTCGTTGGGGTCATTCTCAAGCAGCTCCTTGTACGTCGGCTGGCCTGTGCTGGTCAAGAGGTTCCCTGCCCGGCGCAATATACGCCCCGGCGCTGTCGTCGTCCCTTGCGGTTGAATCGAGTCTGCAAGCGGTGGCCGCCCGCTGGCAGTCATTATTGTGTCGATTCACAATACACAATGGTGAAAGCTTATAATGAAGGCACTGCGGTCAGTTACCCCAAGTCACTTTCTAGCGCTTGTTGCCATCACCATCCCATAATTAGTTTTTCACGACTTCTGCGCTGGACCCTGAACGGGAAACCCGGATATTGACGCCGACGGACGACAGGTGGACAATGCTTGGCTGTCATGCTGCACTTGGATCCTCGGACGTGTTCAGCACAAACTGCGTGCAAAGTCTTATCCTCGCTGGGCTTCCCTCATTCGCTACGTATGTAGTGCAACTCGGACGTGGTGTCGACGACACTCCATTCATGGTCGTCACCTGCTCACAGTGTATTCCCTTGGTATTCCCACCACTGACGTACAAGGAAAGCCCAAGCGATTCATTATTCCCCAAGCTAATCTTTGTAGGTCATCTGCCGTCAAACGGTGGCGCCGTGTCGGCCATGGTACATGACACATCCTCTGAACTTTTCTTCCGGCGTCAATCGCAGTGGCTTCGTCGCTTGGCGGCTGCGCCTGTAAACTACTCTCAAAACTCAAATCTCGCGGTGCCGAACGTGGCGATGCAAGGGTAACAGTCTTCCAAAAGGGCGCCGAACGCAGCGTCGTCGACTTGGATACAGTGAACCATGATCTAAATCTCGCGACATCTAATGGTACAGGACTGTACGAACGAAAACTTGACATTCGTCGATTCGGCTGGGCGGAATATGTGGCGTTCTAGACTGCCCAGCGCTAGGCTCAGATTGTCCTCTACCCGAATACCAGCACCCCGACCATATTGGAATAACGATCTGACTGTGAGCAACACCATAGTCTGCACGCGCTATCACCTCGACCACTTACTCACACGTACCACCTGGTACCAGGTATCTTCTCATCGCCAGCGCCATTGCTGCTCCTACTTCAGAACGCGTTCCAGGATCAAGTACAGCCACTTCGACAGCACGAGCTCCCCACTTTTCGTCACGGCGTCCTTCGAATCTATACTGATGCGTTCTTTTCTCGCTTCACCAAACGTTATCGGTCGAACTTTCCACTCTCTGGTGAGGAGCTTCTTCTAAAAGGAATGTGTGTGTGTCGATACCGACTTCCTGACAGGGAAACTCTCTGGGAAGACCCTTCATTGTTGAGATCTGGCCTGCTGGGCATCCCTTATCCACGACGACTACGAAGCCATCATCAAAGTCCTGCATGGGGAGATCAATGCTTCGTACTTAACACGGCTCGACAACAGAGCCGAGCACGCATTGAGATTGAGCCCGACTACATGTTGAAGTATAGCCACGGTTCGGGCCCGACAGCTACATCTGCTCAATGACTTCAACAGTATCTACTACTACCATCGGAAGGCTTAGCTACCTTGATTCGCGTTTGGAGTCTTATGCGAGCAGCATAGGCTTTAATCACTCATTATGGTTAAACTTGTAGCCTCTAACCAATGCCACTGTTCGTAGAACTTCCCTGCACGACTAAATGGGACGAGGTTGAGACTTGAGTTTGTGAGAGGGATTCGAAGGAAGGTTGTCGCCGGAATGAGTTCCGCAATGGAAATGACAACACATATATTGGTTGAGCAGCTGTGCCTCTCAGCACATGACCCCTTAGCTCAGTGGTAGAGTGTGTGATTCCAGTGATGGTACCTCCACAAAGTCATCCGTTCAAATCGGGTAGGGGTCACATTTTTACTTCTTTCACTGACGAGTCCAGCCTCAAGCATAGTGCCGCTGTCTGGGCGTCTAGTATCTACATACCTACATTTTTTCTTTTGACCATGATTACAGATATCGTCGCCGCATCGAAATCACAAGCACTACTATACTACTAGTAGTTCTTTGCATTTCGATCCTCGCGTGGTACTTAATTAATTCCCTGGCAGTCAACCGTCATCATCAGGTCAGTTCGACTCTGCAAGCAAGTTGGCGCTGCGGTGTTTTCTTGTCAATGTACAACAGACAGCTCTGACAGCTCTCTACCTGCTACAGTGCTCAGGCATGAATGTGTCTTCAGACTCATTGCTTTTCCTCGATTTTGAGCTCAGGAAGGACTAGGGTCGGAGGAAAAAGTTCGCTTCGTGCGGGGCGCCTATAACGACAGGAAGCGCCATTGGCCTGCCTTCTCCGCAGCCTTTGATTGTACAGAACATTGCATCGCCATACATGCGCATTGCTTTTCTGATTTTATCGTTGTATATTGACGAAACACATCCTCTGCAGCCCTTACAGAACACCGAGATGGCAAGAACGAAAGTCGGTACACCGTCGACAAGAAAGCGCACCGATGTTGCTCTGGATGCTTCTGAAGTCATCCTGAGTACCTTGCGAGACGCTGCACGGTTGGCGCCTGTCCCGTTTCTTCGTGATGCAGCCACTCTGGCATCTCGCTTGATGTTGCACAAACACGACCTTGCCCAGATTCAGGAGTATCGCGACAATCTTCGACACGCGTTGGATCTCTTTGGTGTGAGTTCTATTATTACGAGGTCGCGCTCTCATACTAATGCTACCATTGACAGCTCAGAGCCAGCCTTGCGCTGCAACACGACGTGTCGAGGATCGTACAGCTCGTAAGCGACCTTCTTCGACCTTCAGACGAGCAGAGAACCACAGACGATGTACCATTGCATGTTACCCATGTGCCAGTATCTCTTGAGGATCAAAAGATGGAGCAGAACTTGACGAGACAGAATCCGGAGCCAGGGAGGGCCGATCGAGTGTTACTGCAACGGGATATCGGGGACAATATCGAAAATGCGCACCCCGAACAAACGGATGGCTGTCATTCTGAGACGGTGTCGAAATCGGCTGCGTCTCATCGAAATCGGCCTCTTTCTTTGCATCATAGCAATTCATTGCCGAGTCAAACCTCATTCACCAGTGAGAAGGAAAATTCGCAGTTCTCCGCGTCTCCACAAGAGACTGGTTTCAGCACGAAAACGGCGTCAAATTCAACTCATTCGCCACCTGCGCTTCATGAGGACTCTTCTCTCGACAACCCTTTCGGCTTTACCTTCGTGTCTGGTAATTATAGTGTGATCTCGCGCAATGTTACCAGCACAAACTCAGGCAACACTTCGACGACGATCATTACCGGTTCGAATAATGACTCATCGGTTCGAATCGGAAGTACGTTTATTTCTCGTCATCTAAACCACGCCGGACTCACAATACAATTGATCAGGGGGGCGACGCCGATGATGCATAGTGAAAGAATATGTTAAAGTCGTATGCCGATAGATTGTGCAGTTTTATTCATTTCCTACTCGACTGTCGTAAATGCAGAAGTGGTCTGAAACGAATCTCATGAGCACCTCAGAATGATTTGAAGAACTATTCAACTCCTCCGTAATGACATTCTATCCGAATGATCCTTCAGCCCCCCAACTTCAACAAGATAAGGCACCGAGCTGCCTCAGCCTGGAGCAAGTCGAAGGCTATCCGAGGACATGCGTGATGCTTCAATTTTGTTGGGACTCATGAAATGCATCGCCGGTAGACCCATTCTGTACTGGGTTTCTCGAGATTTGGTCCGGTGGAGTCACTAGCCAAGACGAGGCAAGGAAAGGCACGCATCAACGATGGAAGATGACTTTGCGAATGAAGAATGCGCTTAGCAGGTCTTCGAGTCGTCCTTTTGTGGTCGATCAGAGAGCCGTTGATCATATTTGGCTTTTGTAAAATGTCTTGAACCGTGCGGTCGTGCCGGGAGGGAATGGCTGGACCTGAGAGTGGCATGTAGGGTGCAAACGGATACAAATCCTGTTCCTAAGTCGGAATGACTGAGCGTGGATGCAAGGCTGGTGCGGTGATATTGTCTCTGGTTATTGACGGAGTTCGTTTGAGTACTTGCCGGGACAGATCTGACACGCCACATCTGTTGTTGACAATGGTCCGTTTCCCGCGTTCCAGTAGCTATTAAGGATATAAAACACGAAATTCCGTCAGCGTACTCAAACACACATCCTAACAGGGCCTCTCACCTTCAACACTCGGTCACGCTTCAGACAATGAACGGCTCGGCGTACATCTCGATGCTTATCCCAAAGACCGCGATAATACAACGACTGCTCATCCAGCCTGACAGTTTTCCTACAGCTCCGGCACCGGACGCTTGTCGGCGTCACCTCACTCGCCCACTCGTCCGCCTCAGTTAGTCATCGCCGCGCCTCGGGATCCATGATGCTCTTGTATGAGTGCTTGCTGGGAACACGGACCTTGGTTGACCGGGTAAGTGTCTCGATTG